>JAZHYW010009329.1:0-46191 GCA_037355805.1 Ixodes ricinus | reverse complement strand
GTCAAACATCACGACGTACTCTTGCCCATATGCTCGAACTGTCCGGGCCACCGGCATTTCGCCATGCCGCTGAAGCGCTAATTCCGCGGCGAATTAATCAGAGGCAACAAACAGCGCAGTCAAGCTGTTCGCCATCACCATTTCCTTTGCTTTTATTCCGCGGAAAGCGACAGTGACGCACCATTTTCTCTGCGCCTGCTGGCACCTGATTGGCGTAATGCGTCTGCGCACGCGCGTTTGGTCGTCTGCTGCCCTTACGCCGTCCTACCGCGTTCCCACGTCACAACGCTGTCCTTCACCGTTTGTATACTGGCCTGAGAGGCACAAACATACTACGCTCACATTGGACACTACGGGCGCAGACTGCGCCGCCGCCGAATGTCGTAGAGACCAAAATGTGGCGAAGAGTGGCGACACACTCGCCCCTGCACACCTGCTGTTATTGCCTGCAACATTGACCTTAGCCGCCAAGAACATGGCTGTCACGCGCTACGAGATGCCGGATCTTCTATGCAACATATAGGATCACGCACACCCGTGCCACGTGACAGTCATGTTCTTGCGCCTGTTCAAAGCCAGCCACGGAAACAGTTACTTTCGTGTTTAAAATAGTTTAGCGCAGGCATCATCACGGTAGTAAGATGGTGGCGCCAGATGAAGCTTTACGCGTGCTTCATAATACCTTCATTTCTTCAACAGCGGAGTTGCCTGTAACGCTTTATCTTCCATCCGCCAGCGCATCAGAGCCAGCCAAAATAACCAGATTACTGTAATCCGTAACTTTTTCAGCAATTTTGTAGTTCGCCACGTTACTTTTTTTCGGAAGTAATTTGTAATGTGGTCTCGTTACAAAATATTGGTAACGAATTAGCTGAATTACTCGGCGGTTGTTTTTAAATAAGCGAGGCATAATGACAGTAGCGCGGAGCAATGCGGGCAGAACGTTAGCAGCATAAAGAGACCGGTGGATACGGAAATAGAAAACGTCTGGAAGGCGAGAATAGCCAAAAAGAAAACATGATTTTTTGTTTGACCGGCCACTAGAACCACTAGAAAAACCGGCGAGGCATGTACAAACTTACGAAAGACAGAGATCAAGTAAGACAAAGCGGAGTAGGCTCTCCATCGCCTTCCATCGTATTTCTCCTCTTCTCTCGGGCACGAGAATGCTCTTCCTGTTTATTTGTTTTCGTCTTTTACACAGTGTCACCCTTTCCAACTTCTTCGACGTCTCTCGCCACCTGCACAGACATCAAACGCGGGTCCATACCACTCGATTCGCGGGTTCACAACTCGAAGTAAAAGACGATGCAGCCTCGCGCGAGGGTATCGAATTCCCTTTTTCTTTGATGTGCGCTACTCTATTCGACCACGCTCTTGAGGCACTGCTGAAAAGCGCCCGGCGCGAGCCAAGAGCATCGTCTTCGAGGGTATGGATGATACTTTTTTTGTTTGTTTATTTTTCTGGACATGGTGGTCGAGTCCACTCCTCACTTTACAGTCAACTGTCAACATAAAGGGGTGGGGGGAGGGGGGGAGTAGGCCATTTAGGGAGTGCTGACAAAGAGAGAGAGAGAACGCATAAAAGTTGTGTGATCCTCTATTGTTTTGTGAGGCCGATGACAACCGCCTCTCTCGCTCTCTATGCCCTCCCCTCCCCTGGCCTCCACGAATCTTGGTATGAAAGTGAGAACCGATGAACGATCGATAACTCGTAACCGCTACTTTTTCTCTGACTGGTCGAGTTTTCGGTCATGTAGTGTCCGTCTTCTCCGTGGCCACCTCTTAATGAGATGTTCAAAATTCAGGGCTGTAAGGAAAACGGAAACCTAGAGCTTCAGTGCATACTTTGCTTGCCAAAAAAGAAATATTGCCATCAGCAAGAACAAATAACTTTAATCTACGGAAACACATCAAGGTAAACTGGGACACCTGCATTCTGAATTGGCTATACATTGTAATGTTAGAACCAAGTTTTTTATCTTTTCTTGCGAATAACAGGTGAAACACCCGAGTCACAAGGGAGCTTTCGTAGATCGCTTCTTTAGCTCCGAATCTCGTCACGGAGGTAGACGCTGCTACTGAGCAAGCGCACCGCTTGCTTTATCTGCACAATTCCAGGGATCATTTAACTTCCGGAGGCCGTAAGATAGCGGGATGGCGAGTGTGGTTGCAGCTTTCGGTGCCTTGTCAACTTACAGGTGAATGGAGTACACCTACACTCTTTCTTTTAAAAACAATATTTTCTTTTTACGAGGACTACCATAATACGGGCGTATGAGAAATGAAAAGTAGTGTTGCAAAACATTTTTGAAAAATATCAAAATTATTTCTATTGTTTTCTGGATAAGTGTACGGAAAAAGTAACGTGAAACTAATTTGTAACGTAACGAGTAAAGTAAGCCGTTACTTTTCAGCGAAAGTAATTTGTAACGGTAATTCATTACATTTGAGGCTCGGTAATTTGTAATTGTAATCCATTACATTTTTCAAGTAATGAGCACAAGTCTGGTAAGCAGTCGCAAGTCTGTGAAACATCGTTTTCTCATTGTGACCAAATGGACTTTTGTCCAGTAAGCTTTTGCACATGCGTACACCTCCTCTCCAGACCTTGCTTCCTGCTGTCGCCATTTTCGCAGGGCAAAGTTCCGGTCGACCAACACTATTCAGCAGCTGTCTTGGCGCGTATTTCGTCTTTTTGGCCATTCTTGTTCGAGTATACGCTAGTATGGGGCATAAAAGGCAACGGAGATCAGTACAACAGCACGATGCCAATGTGTTCTGAGGAGCGGAGGCGAGTTTGGCTGCCCTTCATTTGCAGTTCGAATTTCGAAGACAACTTCAGAGACAGCGCTCGTTACTGGAAAAAGGTCCCTTTAACTGCCGTGGATTTGGTGGCACTTTACAAGACCTGTCTGTGCAATACACAATTTACCGAAAACATACTTTATTTTTGCTGTGATCGTAACGGTTTTGTAGCACAGACATTTTCTCGTTAATATGGACGCCTCCGTTCCCCAGAAAAATTGCCCATTGTGGGAATCGATCTGTAATAACCAGACATGTACGGAACGAGTTACTTCTTCTTAGTTAACGTTTTCGGTAACGAGTAACCTATTTAGTTACATTTCTAAAATAAAAGAACGAGGAACGTACTTAGTCACTTTTAAGGCCAAATAACGAGTAACGTTATTCTGTTACTTTCTTAATTTTAACGAGTACAACGCCATTTAAACAGCCTCGTTTTAATTCTAACCTGAGTATGCGTCTGTTGCGACAAATGTAGATGGACAACCCAAGAAACGACTAAATAGTATGACTGTATTGCAACGTTTATCACTGAACACGTCACTCAATCTCTACACTTGGGAATGCCCTTCACCCAGCGAGCACAATAAGGTTCGTCGGTTGAACCTTCTAGAATCTTGTAAAAGACTGAATGTATACCCGGAGGTTGCCAACGCGGAAAGGCACAAAACCCATTGTCATCTTGAAACTTTAGAAACAGAGAGAGCAAAAGAGAGAATTCCCAGATTCACCAGCCCCTCCTGAAGCTCAACACATGCCATTCCTTCGAGCGCGTCACTAGAACGACTCTTCAGCGTCGCCGAAAACGTATTCTCAAGCACGCGGGGAAACCTAACTGGTGAAAATTTCCAAAGGCAGCTACTGCTGAAGTGCAATTCACGACTGCTGAAAAGAAAGCAAAAAGACATGAAACAAAAGCAGTTGTGCATTTGGTCGTCAAAGTAACGAGAAAAGTATCTCATTACATTCGAGATCAAGTGACGCGTTCCTTTTGAGAATCGGTAACGAGTAACGTATTTAATTATTAATGCGAACGCATTAACTGTCCCATGGATCGAGCCGACGTCATCAGTTTGAAGCGCGCCAAACGGCACCTAAATCCTTTTTCTAAGTGAAGCCAACTCCCAGCTATAAAACCACGCAAAAGCCTAGACAACGGCACCTAGTTTCACCGATCCCAAAGATCTCGAGTAAAGCTGATTGATTTCGCCTTCGGTCCCATTGGCTGGCGCACCTCAACGAGGCTCCCATTGGCCGCTGCGCGCGTCAGTTTCAATGATCGCCGCCCCATGGCGCTGCGTGTCCACGCCGCGATCGCGCCTGTAACACCAGGCGTCCTAGGTCAGAGCTGCGAGGAGAGCTGGGAGAGCGCTCGCACGGCCGACGCAAATACGCCGCAAACGAAACACGGGAGCGGAAGAACGGGACGCATGCTTCCGCATTCACAACTCATAAGAAGTACTTAAGTGTATCTCAAGCCTTTTTTTCTTTGAGCGAGTAACGAGTAATGGTGTTTATTTACTTTTCTTGGGTAACGTGTACATGTCTGGTAATAACGAATCAGGATCAAATTACTCACATCAACAAGCGTAGCACAGGAGCTTTCGCTCTGAACCACTTCAAGGACAGAAATTCCCCCTACCTCGTCATAGCCTTATCTATACTCCGTTCCACCGTCACTTGGCAAAAGAGCGAACGCTATGGCCCCCTCGAGCCAATCAGATTGACGGAGGCGAGGCACGTGACAGCCTTAACTAAAATTACGAGGGCTAGAGCGTAGTGGCTTCCGCGTAGCCCAAGCATCTGGAGAAGAGGGGAAGAGGGAACTCATATCCGCACCCTCTGTTGTGTGTACCAGGCATCGTTTGGCCCACCGTAGCCTTATCCGTTTGCCAAGTGAGATTCTCCACCGCCGTTTCCCAGACACTTACGAGGTCTGCGAGTGAGGTGACCTAGCGGCTTTCTTCAGGTGATTTCGTCCGAGGTCAATTCGTCGCGGTGACAGCTCGTCAGACTATTGAAATAACTTTTTTGTTTTTCGTGACATTTTTCTAGTGCCGAGCAGACTCCAACGTTTGTGCAACACAGATACTCCAACGCTTGTGCAACACAAACGTTGGAGTCTCTTATATTAGCTGATGGAATCGCTGTTACTTTCGCAATAGACGTTGTATGATTTCTCGGCACTTCAACACAATCAGGGTACGAGTCGTTCACTAATCGGAAGACAGGGCAAATATCGAAGTTTGCCAAACCTAATTTATTCATAAATGGTCACTCTACCCTATAGAGACATCTACTCATAGTGAAAACTTTCGGCGCACGCCTCGAGGATGTCTGTGCTATTGGTTCCGTCGTAGCGTCGAAGAATTTGAAGACGCTTTGTTCCGTACTTCTTGCTTCCTCGATACCCTTATCGAGACGCTTGCGGCTTGGCTAAACTTGATTTCGACCACTGGCTGCACTTTCTTGAGCGAGAACATCCAGATAGTCGGTGACGCACAACCGACGTTAATATGCATAATAATTAAGGCCTCCGACACCGAAGCTCTGAACAAACTGTAGCGCCCTCATTTTGGGTAGTCCAAGCTCACCTGAGCTGGAGCTTCACTAGCTGGCACTTCTGTGCAGCGTTAGAGAAGAACGGACAAGCACCTTTCGGCGTCCGAAATTGGCTAGGTTCGACGCCGCAAGGCATTCTAAAGTGCCAGATTCATGCCACCACCGCTAGTGTACACGTCCCTTATCTCTGCGTGGTGACGTCAGAACATGTGGCGTCTCGACGCGTTCTTTTCTTTCTTTTCCTTTTTACTTTCGAACGCGCGAAACAGCGTCTTTTGGCTCCTGCACTTCGACGTCATTCGAATTTGTGTTGTTTCTTGGTATTTTCCTCGTGATCTCGCGTTCCGCACCAGAGCAGGCAAGCTTCTACATGTGTGGCAGTTTCAGACGCTCGAGGTTGAACTATTCAAAACAATTCTTGACAATTACCTTTTCGCAGCGTCCCCTGGCCAACGGAGGGGGCCTAAAGACCATTACGTATCCATGTTTTGACGAACTTGTGTTTTTGGCGCTGCCTTCCGATTAGTTAACAGGGACGACTAGTACCCCATATTGCGTTCGAGTCCCGGGAAATCAGACAGCGTCTATTGCAAAAGTAACAGCGATTCGACTTGCTATCATAAGAGACTCCAAACGTTTGTGTCAATATAGAGGCCTCACCAAATGATGTTCATTTGGGAGCAATATGCTCGGCGCTAGAAAAATGTCACGAAAAAACAAACTTCTTTCAATAGTCTGACGAACTGTCACCGCGAAAAATCGCCCTATGACGAAATGCCCTATGTGACAAATTGCCCTGCTACCAATTGACCTGCTACGAATTGTCTTTCGACGAATAGTCCTACAGCCAAAACGAGACAAAAAGTCCTGTATTTACCAAATGCGTCTCTAGAATTGCTTTTCATAGTCCGGACTGCGAGTTACCATACTAACGGGACCGAAATTCCATGACGAAAGGATCGGTCGCCGAAAAATTCTTCCACAATGCCGGGTCCATATTAACCGGGATCATATTCACGAGACATGACTGTATGTACTGTACAATTCAAATCCGTCCTCTCCTTCGTTAATATGTATTCATCTCGTTTGTGGTTATTTTTGAAGATACGTCACTAGACACCTGATGAAAACCTGCTGGCTTGCGTTATTCTCTTAGGGACGTCATGGGCTATGGGTGAACCATAATTAACTTTCAAGGGTATTTCTGAATAATAACACGTTGAGGGTAAGACTCTAAATGAATTCGGTGATTTGTTTCTAAATATTTCGGCTGGATACATAACACGCGCCGGTCGGTGGACTGAAAGCTCATCCTAGGCCCACTAAAGTTGTTCGAAACACCTTTTTTTTTGCATTTGTAACGATTTTACCTAAAACACTCTTTACCTTAATGTTCATTCCTTGAAGGCAAAAGTTAGGAAAGCTAAATAAGTGTACGCTTTCTAAGTGTATAAACATCCTACAACATCGAATTTCTAACACTTGTTGAGTTCGCGTAGTGGCAGCCACAGTCGTGTATTGGGAGAGTTTGGCCATTCATTGGTTAGAATAGGCGAGCATCTCGTGGCTAACCCCAGGCTGCGAAACAGCCCCTAGCGGTGGTCGTGAGCTCTAAAAATGCGACTCTACTAATTTAAGCCGTTTTAGCGTAGGTAGAGTAAAAATGTATAACTCTCGGTGACTGAAAACTTGGCGCATGTGAGGTTTTCGTCACATCCATATTCAACGGTACCATAAACGAACGTGCTCTCAAAACCAGAGCAAACTGCGTAGCTACGATCGATTGCTGCTCATTTGCTTCTGACGCCATTGTCACCGAGACGCCGCTATTGAAAGCTTTTATTTCATGCTTTAAATGCCTTGTTGAATATTATTGTGACGTCGCCTTCTGCTGATTGGTCGAACGCTGTGTCGCACTTTTAGTTTATGCTCTAACCGCGGGGGGAATATTCGACGCTAGCGGCGGCCTTTGCTCCGCCCATTGGCCAAACTCTTCAATACACGGCTCTGGGGTCAGCGATATAAAACAAGCTTTTTTTTATTTCTGTTGTATTATACGGCCGGGAAAAAATGAGAGTGCGCTTGTATACCGCGCTCTCACATATGGCGCAGCTTGCGTTAAACCCCTACAGCCAGCTCACGCGCACTGGGAAAGATTACAGTTTTATGTACCTGAGTTTATGTTTATCTTACTTTTTTTTAACTCCAGACAAACCACAAAACCAGCAGACTTTAGTTTCTCCGGGGATTAACCCCGAAGAAGCTAAATCTCTTTGCAATGCGTACTTCGGCTGGATGTATGGATCATCAATATTATCTCTTTGCTAGTATTCTCTTAGAGGTGTTAAAAATGTCGGACACATTTATTTAACAACCTATTTTACAAACTATTTTACAAACTCCGTCTGTTTAATATGGTTGGGTGTGTGACGCTGTAAATATTCCGGGTGTTTCAGTGAAGTCCATCAATTATTCCTGCCAGAAAAAAATAAAAAAATAAACTCCATTCGGAGAATAAACTGCCAGCCATGGCGAACGTCAGGGTTTGCAAAAAATATATTAATTAGCTACATAATTACTAAACTTTACTAATTAACATTTAATTAGTGATAACAAATGAATGATTTCAATCAGGAACTTGCTGAGTGTCACCCGAAAAATCATAAATCAGTCAATTTTAGAAATACTTAAAGCATGTGTGAAGCGCGGGAGTGCGCTAAAGTTTCCACTCGCACAGCAGACACAAGGCTGGCGGTGTCTGTGGCACGATTGGAAAATACAAGGCTCACTGTGCAACTCGTTTGTTTTGTCAGTGATTTGCTGCGGCAATGCGAAATCCGCTAGCCCCACAACGCTAAAACAGAAAGCTTGAACGATAGGTAAGCGTTTTTAAGTTAAGTGTAGCGGAATAATTCACGGAAAAACCTCCAAAACAAACCAGACCCAAAACAAAAGAGTCTCGGGCAAAGCCCGACATTAAGGCTACTTTAAACTTCTATAAGGGAAAGAACGACTTCGCCCGCAAGAATGACTCGCCCCTAGCAACTGAAACACTCAACTCCTAAAGTGAGCCGTAGTGATTAGCCCCGGCATAGGAAGCTGAGACCATTCTGCTTTGTTACGTTGCAGGCGCCAAGACGCTGGCTAAGAAGTTAAATTGCTCGTAAAAGCTTTACGGCTGCGCGAATTTTCCGGATGAGAAAAACCATCCACGAGGCTCATGTCTGGGATTTCAGCAACACGGGAGAGGGACGCCTCTATTTAAAGCAGATGAGGAAATAACGCTACAAAAGCGCTGCGTTAACAATGCAGTAAGCTGAAACGTTGCAGCAACATGTTAGCACACCGCGGCGAGGGTCGTATGCAAAAGTCCGGGAACGAAGGTTTAACGACGCAAAAACTGCCGCCTTCGCCGCGCGAAGTCGCGGCCTGGCGCGTGTCAGGTTACATGGTGGAGAACGCGTTTGGTCGAAGTGGTCATATGTTGAGTGGTCCGCTTATAAACACAAATGGCTCTTTAAGGGATAGTGCAGATGGGGTGCACTTTGCCTCTTCTCGAAATTTAAGAAACGAGCAGACGACGCGTTTGCAAGTTGGTGTCTCTGCCTGTGTTCTGAGTGCTCCCAAAGGTATTGTGTATTTGGAACGCCCTTGTCTCGGGCGGTCAAAGGGCAGACCCACAGGGCAATGACCCGAACGGAAAGGAAAGTTTAAACGCTTGTTCTGCGCACCTGAGGTTGAGAGTAAGGGGAAAAAAGCGCAGTGAGAGAAGGGACTCGGGGGTAAACGAACACATCGCGTCATCGAGCGGCAAGACGAGACCGCTGTCGACGGCCCGACGCCAGGTACACAGGCGAAGTTCTATGGTGATTATGTTTGCAATCTCAAGAGTCAGTGCGAGGCCAGGGTACCCGCCCATAGGGAGTTAAGGCAACTACCGGAACTTCTGCACCTGGCGCGGACCGCGCAGGGGGACGTCGTCAACCATCGACACGAAAGATGAGACTTATCGCACGCACCCGTTACTTTTCGAACTATGCATTCGGATTCTGTTAACTTCTGTAACTTTAGCAGTGACTGAGCACCCGCGAACTTAAATATGTAAACTTTAGTGTTTACATGTGACATACTAAGATTCCCGATTGGATTTGTTCAGAGCACCTGCAGCATAATTATCTTTCTGTCTAAAACCAAAAATAAATTATCTACTTCATTTTCGTTGTACGTCTCCGCCTCTCTTAATTGGTCAGACTCACCGCTAGAGCGTGGACCTATCGTTCAATCAGTGGTTCATTCCTTAACAACGTCACCCAGAACACGGTAGGTGGTGACTGTTTTCTACTCGCCCAATGTTTTAGCGCTTTTCCTTCAGCCTAAGGCGAAGCAGTTTGAGCGTGCAGCGTATTAAGAACCTGGCGATATGCTGCGAATAACCGACGTTCCGGCGGCTTTGTTCTGCGCGTGGAATCAAACAGACGCCGCTAGTAGCGCGCAAAGCAGCGTCCGCCGGCGACGTCACAATTCGTTCCATGGAGCAGCCTTTAGAGGCGATAGCTTGTTAGGCAAAAGAGCGTCGAACACGTGGCGTTTCAAATAGCACGTCGTGAAGTCCAACAAATACTATAACCTTTCAGTCCATTCGTTTGCTGTGTATCCAAAGTTTGGCTTTAACACGAAATGGCACCAGGCGCTATCGCTTTAACGTGTTTACTTGCGATCAAACATGTTTCAACTTTATTCCTGCGTGAATGCAAAAGAAAACAAAATGGGACATCACTTTTTCGCTTTTTCTGGATATATTGTATATACACAGGATTGCACAATGTGCAGCGCGGATTGTCAGATGTTTTGCATAATCGGGGGGATCGGTGGCCGAGTGGGCTAGCGCACACCAGCTCGGAGCACGTGGAGCGAAAGCTCGCGCTGCAGAACCCAGGGATCTTGGGCTCAATCCCCGCCCCTGCCCATTTCGATCTGGATGAGCATCGTACCGGCGTGCGGTCGTGTGTCACTACTGCGTGGTGCCCGTTAAAGAACCCAGGCTAGCGGTCGCAGTGCTCTGGCTAAATTGCTTATCTACAGCGAGTGACTCGTCGCAACTTTGAAAGGGCTGACCAACTACACGCTGTATAAATATCCACACCGCCCCAATTATTATACCGGCATGGCCGAAAATGACGTTAAAGGCAAGCTAGGTATAGGCCATAGGGCATAGAGTCCTCGGATATCACTACTAGGCGAGAATGTCACGCGTTGACGCCAGCAAGCGGCAAGGCTCGCAACTACAGTACCCTTGGCCGTGCATGAAGTATTGACGTCATGAGCGCGATACGCATATGCGTTTCTCGCTGACCGACTTTGAAGCGCTGGGTAACGAGTTTACGCTCACGTCATTTCGTTTCCGTACCCGTTTAGGTCCAGGCGCAGCCGACGCTGCGATCGCTGATGGGACCAATCAGAGAGCGTCAAAACTGCACCATCATGGTGTTCGTCGTGTTTCTGCACGTGTTCTATCATCACTGAACCAATCATAAACAGAAAGGCCGAGTGACTTGCGCTTTTGACGCTGCTTATTGGTCTCATTAGCACGGCTGCGTCTGGACTTAAGCTGAAACAAAGTATAAATCTATCGTTTATGTGGCATTCACACCACGTCCGTATGTACTACAACATTAAATGTATTACATTTATATCGTGTATACATAGTTTTCACTTCTGGCTTTTCACATTATTTTTAAAAATCCGTTAAGGGTTATACACTAATACAGTATGATCACATAAGTTATACGGCCAGGAGGACAATATGTGGAGGGGGGGGGGCTAATCGCCACGATGAGTTGAATATTTAACGGATATTTGTTGAATAGGTTTAATTAGTAAAATTAAACATAGTGTTGAAATCAGAAACTTGATGGAGCGTCATCGAAAACGTCTAAATCAGTGAACTTTTAGAAAGAATCGCTGCACATAGGAAAACACGGTGGTGCGCTAAAGTTACCGCTCGTGGAACAGGTGCAAGGCTGCCGGTGAGAAAACGTGGATGATGATTTCTTCATCCGCGTCCATCGTACCCAATCATCAAAAATCAACGCATACCGAGCAACATCGTCTCAAAGTGGGGATGGTTCGGCTGTTTTTACGCATTCGTTCATCTTTTGAAATTTGGACACCCGCGATTTGACAGGGAACGTTTTGAGAACAACCTAAATCCTAACTATAGATGGAATATTAAATGTAGGGCCCTCGAGCGCATAGCAGATGCTATGGCAAATAGTTCAAATGAGTCCTTTTTTAGAATACCGGTCTCAAAAGGGGATGGTTGGGCTGTTTCTAATTTAATGTAAACATTTAGTACGTGAATAAATATGATTTTGGCATGTTAATGTTACGTTCACGAAAACAATCATCCTTTCATAAATTGAGTACTCATTGCAGCGCTCCCATTTCTTACAATAAAAGCTTCTTTTTATAATCACTTGACATGAATCATTAGCAAGAATATTTTGAAATCTTTGTTTTTATAATTTTAGATTATCGCAATAATAGCTGGTTATGTTTGCTAGTTATTGATGTAAGTAGCAGAATACTGGAAATTATCGTAAACGCCTAAGCGAGGATGAATCCACCTTATTTGGGAAATTAGTCTCAGAAACCCAAGAAATTAATTTCGAGAAAAAACTATAATAATCTTTATTATAATAATAATCTTTATTTTGTTGTGTCCACAAACAGCACATAGCCTAAATAGTGGTACACAGTTCGTCATTGGAAATTAAATGCAGACAGCCACATAGATTCAATATTATACACAAATGATCGACTCCAGTGTACGTCGAAAAGTTGTCATGTCACTAAAAATGTCTATAGGAGATTGGTCAAGCCTGTTAAATTCCAGCTGCATTCTTGTTAAGGGAGACGTATCATATAAAGTCCGGGGGTCGAACGGGCTCTGAAACCGACTAGACCTCAGGGGAACATGAAAACAAACAGTACTTAACAAAAGCGATGAATCAACACTTCCGTTCACAACCTTGTGGAAAAACATAAAATCATTTAAACGCCTTCTATCGAGCAAGGTGCGCAACCCTAGTTTCTTAAGTAGTACATTATAGTTGTAATAACACTTGCTCCCGAAATGCCTGTCATAGATTATGCCTATGAAGCGTCTTTGAACACGCTCAATAGAGCATGACGCAGTGTGGTTCATACAATTCCAAACAATTGAAGCAAACTCCAGCTTTGTTCGCACTAGGACGCAAAACAAACGCACAAGACAATCAGGAGAAGAAAATTTCTTCGTAAGACGAAATATCACCCCAAGATTCCTAAGAGAGGCATTACATATAGCTGAAACATGATTATTAAAATTTAAATATGAATCAACAAAAATTCCAAGATCACGAATGATGGACACTCGGGAGATGACACTGCTGTCTATTGTGTAAGGGAACACAAGTAAATCTTGCTTTCTAGACAGGGACATTATTTTTGTCTTTTGCTCATAATCTAAAAGAAGGTTCATAGAACACCACCTTGAAATTGCCAAGGCGTCATCCTGAAGAAGTTTGCACACCGATTACGAACGAACAGAGCGAAAAAGTTTGATGTCGTCGGCAAATAGTAATACTTCAGAATTTTTCACGCTATGAGAGATGTCGTTCACAAAAATCAAGAATAAAAGTGGACCAAGATTGCTTCCTTGGGGCACTCCGGAAGGCGACGAAAATTTATCATTGATGAGCCCTGACACACGAACATAATTTTCACGACATGAGAGATAACTTTTAAGCCAATGGCAGTACGTTGGACACAAACCATAACTATCCAGTTTGGTAAGAAGGATATTGTGATCAACCTTATCGGAGGCCTTCGTCATATCAAAATATATTGCATCTACTTGTGCATGGTAAAGAAACAAATAGAACCGTATAATCTAAAAAAGAGCACAGATTAGACTGAATCGACTTGCCCTTCAAAAATCCGTGTGGCTCGGGGTTTATTTAAGTAACTGTACAGATGTGTGTGTATTACCATCTCAAAAACCTTGGAAAAACTAGACAATAATGAAACGGGACGGTAGTTGTTTACAATACTAGGATCGCCTGATTTATGAATCGGAACAACTTTGGCGCTTTTCCAGATAGACGGAAATATTCCTGAACGAAGTGATAAATCAAATATGTGTAATAAGACGGGAGACAAAAGCTCCGCATACCCTTTCACAATAAAACTGGGAATGCCATCTGTACCACAAGACAGCGTAGGTTTCATTTTAAAAATGCTTTCCTTAATTTGAAGTTCGTCAAATGGGGTAAAAGAAAGAAAAACTAATGTGCCTTGGCACGTCGTGCTGCCGTCAGTGACAGCCACAGACGAAAAACAGGATTTAAAATGCATTGCAAACTTATTGGCAATTTTACTTGGATCACATGTGTAACCAGAATCATCTCTTATGGGGACGACATTATGATTTCGCTTCTTTTTTGATGGTACATACTTCCAAAAGTTTTTTGGCGTCGTGTGCATATCGGTCTCAAGTACAGCCGTATGCATACTTTCGTCTTAATTGTTTAAAAAGCGCTTTTGCCAAAGCACGACACTCACTAAATTTGGCGTACCACTTATGCAGTCCAGATTTTTTAAAAAGACAATGATAATGAAGCTTACGTCGTAAGCAACGCCTGAGCTCCCTTGAAAACCATGACGGGTACTCGTTTGCCCGAGAAAAACGCTTAGGCACGTATTTACCTATGGCGCTCGAAACTAGTGTTGTAAGAGCCTCAGCAGCCGAATCCGCACAATTATCATTCAAAATCGGTTGCCACTCATAGCTCTGCAAGTGCTTGTACATATTAAAGTAATCTGCCTTACTGTACAAAAAATATTCTTGGCTGCACGAGCCTCGTTGACGCAGCGGAAAGAGAAAGGACACAACACATTGAAAGGTGGATGGAAGAGATCAACACGTGTTAAGGGGTCCACAATTGGCAAGATACAAACAATTAGCGAGGAAACTAAAACAAGGTCAAGTATATTTCCCGCTGAATTCTGAATAACATTGTTCTGTACGAATCCATTAAAATAAATCAAATCTAACAGGCTTAATACTTTCAGGCTGGTGACCTTGCTCGCCAACGAGTCATAGCCTGCAAGCCAGTTAATTTCTGGTAAATTAAAATCCCCATATATCTGAACACGGAACTTCGTAATATCAAGCTTTTGTTCTAGATTTTGAAAATGACCTGCAAAAACTTCTGAGTCAGAGTGTGGTGGCAAATAATAGTTCCCTATTAGATAATTAAGCCCGTCACAAGACGTAACCTCATCCTATGCACATTCGGTTAAAGTCTCCAGGTCATATCTTCTACATGCACACAGTGACGCGTCCACGGCGATTAAAACACCTCCTCCATGTCTCTGTCCCTTAATGGCATAATTACGGTCTTTCCGAAATACAGTATATGACGGAGGAAAATATTGAGAGCTAGTGATACAGTCCTCTAGCCAAGTTTCAGTAAGGCAAACAATGGTGTATGGATCGCCCACAATTTCCCACATAAAATCGGAGGATTTCGTTCTAAGGCCGCGAACGTTCTGGTAGTAGAGTGAGCGTAGCCGCTCAACCTCAGCCGTCAAAACTTCAAGTTGAGATGAAAGCCCCATGAGCAGACAAAGGATTTCCGAAGAAAGTCCTGCATGCGTCGAATCACCGTTGTCGCTTCCGCCGTTGTTGAATTCCTCGTTCCTTGTTGTGGGCGTAGCCCGCCATCGATCTCAGCGCGGATAAGCCTCGTCGCAGAAAAATTTGCGCGCCTTGAACAATCTCTGCATTTGTAACTGCTTTTTCCAGACTGCATGAAGATGTCGTATTCTGCTGCCTGAATATCTAGGCGGTTGCAGTGGAACCAACGAGAACATGACGCACAGTGCAAAAATTGTTGTCTGCCAAGAAATAGGGCAGAGCAGCATTCGCACAACGTCCTTGCTCCCCGTCATTCGCGCTGTGAATGAATATAAATATGCCCTGCACATTATTGATTCTTCTAGTTTACTGCAAACGAATGGCAATGTAGTATTTTTAAATTGTGCTATTTTGAACTTCGCTGTTTCTAACAAAATTTGCGTGAAGTGCCTCTAAGATATATTTTATAAATTATGTAATACACGTCTTAAACACCACAGAATGTGCCATAATATTGGGGATGAATTCTATTTAATTTATTCAATCAGAACGAGTTTTTTTATGCCCAAGAACAAACTTTACACTTAGATTAACTTTGATACTAATCCGCAGCGGCAATGCATCAAAAAGTTTCTTCGATTGAGGAACCTGCAGTTTACACATCACCATCTTGAAATGTTGGCACAAGAATAGCGGTATATGACAGAATGGAAGCAGTAACATGACAAATTGTTCAAAGCGTCACGTTTCGGGGCATATTGTATGTATATTTGCATATTTGTATATTAAATACATAAACTTCTATTCGAGCGCTGCCGTACGCCACTAAGAGATGACGCAAGCATACGATAGCGTAACTTTCTGGGGATGCGAAAGGCTGTCTTTGATCTTGATGTAGTTTGCATTTCCGCTGCATAAAGAGCAGACACCAGACCGTGGTGTCCTGAATAATAGATTGAACTGAGTGCGAAAGATGCGATGAGAGAAGCCGTACTTAACGCGCACGTTTTTTGAAGCGCGAGCGTTGTACATTCGCCAGACATTTCGAATGCTCTTAAGCTCTGTTGAAAGATAAACATTCTTCGTCTTCTGCCTGTTGTAGTACGATTCCCGCGCTCCAAGTTGGTTAATAATCCCCACAATGGCAGCACGCTTTTGGCCATAGAGTTTACACTACTGGTCTTCACCGCGAGTATCCAGTTTTACCTCACTCTTCTCCTGCCTGTGTTTCTGCAGTCGTGTAACCGTGCTACGACCAGCAGCAAGCCCTGCACGAAACATGTGCCGACAAACCGAAACGACCCTCCTACTTTCGAGCCATAACTTATACGTCTTCGCTAAACTCCGACGGAAGCCCGCATCGTCCGTTGACCATCGACGTTTAGTGCCACTTGGTGTGTAGAACTTCGAAATAAACGATCGTCGCTGGGATTTGAAAAGCTCGTGGAACTTCTCTGAAGCTATTGACAGATGTTTCCGACGACAAGTCTGCAGTTGAGAATTTGCTTCTTATGTTGACACCTCGGCAGCGGTACGGTTTTTTCCTCGTTGTACTTGCATGAAGCAGCGTGGTATTGATTTTTCTTTTGGCACGGAACATTCAGCAGTCTCTTCATGTCCATCCCTTTTCATAATAAAGACGTGTTTGGTGAACTCAAAATTCGATAATGAGTCGCGCAGCTCAGGCGCCAAAGCGTCTGAAGGCCACCATGTTGTTTTTATCACGTGATCTCAAGGGTGCAAGTTTATTGGTGGACTGGATTTGGCTTATTTTGAAAAAAGCAAGTGAAAGATTCGGCTCATTTCTGACTTAGCATGGGCTCTTCTTAGTCGTTTCTTCCACTTAAACTACTTCATTCTGATTTGCTAGCAATTAAAAACATAGGGGAAATAGATCAACTTTGTGTTTCAATCGAATTTGGCTTAGTTTCGGTTTCATGATTTAACTCATTTTGAAAATAAAACCTTTTTTTTTCTTTTTATAAACTGTGACCGAACAAATATATGGCAACGTACAAAGCGTGCTTTCATAGTTGACGTTAAGAACAAATAGAAACCCTAAATGAGCCCTAGAACTTCGGAGGGACATCAGGGGATATAAGCATTTAAATATAGTTAGAAATTAATTATACAAATCACAACTGTTTAAACTATGAGCATCAATGACCTGCGTGCCTGCATAACAACTCAATATTATAACTATTTCCTTTTGCACCGTTTCTGAGGTATTAAGACTATCAGAGAATTTTTCATAAATTAACGTTTCTGTTTTCTTCTTTTTTTTTGCAATTGCCGGTGGGTTGTTAGCACGTCCACAACCTTTGCTCTTTCTAACATCAAGCTCACGTCACGCTGAAATCTACAACGCACACGTCCTTCTCTCTGTTTTAATTTTGCCCTTTTCGTTCGTATGCTTGGTGTTGCAAAAAGCTTAGCAATGATGCGTTTCCTCTAACCTTTCCGTTCCCTTCTATGTATGCTCTTTCAACTAAAATATTTCCTTTTCTGCACCACAGTCTCGTGTGTTAAACTACATGACAAGCTTCCGCCGAGAAGCGCAGTGATTATGTGCTGGCATCCTCTGCTCGAATGACGACGAGCGAGTATTACTTGTTATGAGAATCCATTAGGGCTCGAACGTTCCCGAAGACTAAATCTATGGCAGGTAGATAAGTGTACAAAGTGGAACATACATTTAATTAATCATGACCTTCATTATTTGCTTTTTATATATATTTAATCACGTAGGACTTAAGGATTTTTTTTCTGGGTAGAAAAGTCAACCCCTTAATAGAACATTAAAGTGCAATGATAATGCAGTGAGTGCGCACGCGAGCTGGTGGATGTTAACCATTTTGTTGCTTAGCCCGAGACTGAGGAAGGAAAAGAAGAAAGTTTCAAAGTAGAAGAAAAATGAACAGTCGAGGACACGTCTTGAAACTTTCCTCTTTTCCTGCCTCAGTCTCGGGCTAAGAACAAAATGATTAAAGTGCAAAATTAAAAAGATAATAATAGGAGTTGAGTGATTGTAAGCTCTACAACTTATATACTCGTTCCCGACAAAACCTTCTGGCGTAATTTATGCAGATTATAGATATCGGTATAAATTTAAACTAAAACTAAAAATATCGGATAAAATAAGAAAAGTTTTTTGTGAAAGCAATTTGTTACAAACAAAATTTAAAATAAACTTGACACCCAATTTAGTACTGGCGAAACCTTGTGAAAAAAGCACAATATTACTAAGTCGAAAATTTTATATTAACTATTAAAGAACCAGAGATCCGGAGTTGGAAGGGTGTTGTGTTTCACAGAAACAAATTATTTTTATTTTATTTTTGCGTTTGATAAAACTGGGATTATCCCGTGTTGAAAGCAATTGTCCTTCATATAATTCCCAAATATGCTATCTGCTTTCATTTATATGGACAACCAAACTAGGTATTAAAATATTAGTTAAATATATTTTAATAAACATATCAAATATCTTTAAAATATTCACTTCGTGGATTCAGTCGCCTGAAAAGAGAAAGCATTACGCCCACCACAAATTCTTTTAAATTTTCATAAAGCTTTATAAAAGAATCCTCTTTAGCATGGTGAATCGAAACACCCCCCAATTAAAGTTCACATTCCGGTCGGGTTTTCTTTATGAAGGTTCATACTGTTCGACTTTTTCCCTTCCTCGTACGCGATTAAAAAAATGTTTACTTTTTGTCAGTCTTTCTTTTTTTTTCGTGAGCGCTGCGCTTGCGCGGTGTGCTCTCGTGTACAACAAATACATATCCCCTAGACATCCCGTTTTCTTTATTTTTTTATTTTTTTATCGAATAAACAACGGCTGGATAAAAAAAAGGATCTCATCCCCTTTTCATTTTTCCAAACCAACGAGGAAAACAAATTCAACGCAAGAGCGTCCTATGTCATCCGAAATACGTCTTGTTTTATTTCAGCTTACTATGAACAGCGGAGGACACTACGACCCATCTATGCCAATCTAAACCCATGTGAGTGTCACGTGATCTTCAAGAACGAACGCAGCGACGCGCGGGCCGCGCAATCACGCCGTACGTTCACAGTGCTGGATCGGCTCGGATTGGATCGGATTGGATCGTACCGACTGCCGCGGTTCATCGTAATACCAAACGGAGTGTAGAGGTCTGTGATTGGGTTTCTACTGGCCTTTCTTCCCACATGGTCGGTTCGCCACGACGAATTGAAAAGAGAAAGAAAAGCAAACAGATTTGCAAAACTTTTCTCATACAAATATTTATTTATTTATTTTTCGTTCAACGTCTTAGTCGCGAAGTAGACTGCCCAACTAACCGCATATCAAAACTTTTTTTTTTTGTTTTGACATCGGGTCAGAGTTTTAACAGGTACCAGAACACTCAGTACTCAGTCGGAAAACTGCCATTGGAGCATGCATTAAAAAAGTGACTGCGATTAGTACTCGACAACCGAACCAAACGCGATCGGAACGCCACCATTTCTGTCGCACTGGCCATTTTGGGAACTGCACGGCTGTCAGTATTCGTTCAGGTCGAGTAGCGCATATGCCGGTGGCGCCATCTCGCAGTAGCCAACGTATCGAATCCGATAGCGTCTGTCTTACTCTCCGATTCTGGCTTTGATCGGCCAGTTTGGCGCTGAAACGTATTACCCTGAAAGGGGTTTCAGGGATGCCAACCCCCGTCTCCCAAGCGGACGCGCCGCGGTTAATCACCTAAGTTAGGACGCACCCAGGTCGGAACGCGCTACCTGAAGTCACTAGTGCGACATGGCTGTATAAAAATAATATTAATTTGTGCCGCAAGGTCCTGTAAACTAAAATTTTATGCAGACATCACGCTCCTGTCATTTTGTACTAATCTCCAATAAAATTTCTTGAAAAAGAGCTTGTCTCGTTTGTTTTTACGCGAAAAACATGCTTTTTAAAAGCTCATGGTGACAACAGTAAAGAACAAAAGTTTGAGCCGCCATCTTGGCACCTCGAACCTGGGAGTTTCGGTACTCTCATTCAGTGACTCTAGCAGTACTCATATAAAGCAACTTTCATGTTTCAACTCGTCGCTAAAGGGTGGCGCTGTTATCGTATTTATGCTCGGTCTCGGTGGACGCCAGCGGTTCAGGTTTCAAAGGTGAGTTTCCGAATTGAGTGTTTTAGTTACATTGAGTCAACCTTAAAACCGGCGTCCCACGCCTTCATCCACTGGCTTGACTTGAGGCCAGGTTTCGTAGAGAAATGTTTCCATGCTTCGTTTCAGCTAAAGTTCGAGACGCAGCCGACGCTACGAGGTAACGGGACCAATCAAACAGCGTGGAAAGCGTAAGTCACTATGCCTTTTCTGTTTATGGTTGGTTCAGGGATCGTAAAACACGTACAGACTGAGCATGACGAAGATCGTGGTGGGGCGCTTTTGACGCCGTCCGATTGGTCCCATCAGCTCGTAGCGTCGGTTGCATATATCTATACAGCATGTATACACTAACGCTTCGATTCCACTTTGGACAGTCCGCAAAACTCGGTTTCCCAACGTACCGTGCTGGAATTAAATCCAGACCTTTAGTAACTAAGTGGTACACGCATAAAGTTCAAATATCAACAAATAAACTTACCTCGTACCAAAAAAAAAGCTGTTTTGAGTTTTCCGTTGCGGCATTCGCAGACGACGTCATGACCGTGCTCGCCTATAGTTAAATCTGCCGCCGACAGATGTCGGAAGCGTCGGGCGCGCCGGCAGCGCGCTTAGCAGACGATCTTCGCAAACGTTTCGCTATGCCGGCCCGCGTCTCTGCCGGCGCGCTCGACGCTTCCGACATCTGTCGGTGGCAGATTTAAATAAGCGAGCCCAGTCATGACGTCGTCTGTATACGAATGCCGCGGCAGATAGCCGAAAACAGGTTTTTTTTTTTGTTTTTTTTTTGAACGAGGTAAGCACCATCCGTTCATATTTTAACTTTACGCGTGCACCACCCAGCCTCTCCTCTGTAGAGTAAATCTCAGCGCGATACGTTGAGACACCGATTTTTGCGGACCGCCCGAAAGTGGGATCTGCGCGTTATAGTGTACATGCCGTATAGTTTGCCTACATATACTCCGTCTCCCACTAAGTCCTATTCCAGCTGACGCTACGAATCGATGGAGTCACACAAGCAGCGCCAAAAAGGACACATCGCCATGGCGCTCGTCGTCTTTGAGCGTTTCCTCAATCACCGGCTAAACCAATTAGGGACCAATATAAAGCGCAAGATCATAGTGGGGCGCCATTATGATCTTGCGCCATTAGCCTTCGAACGGGCTCCATTAGGCTTCGAACACTTCAGGTACCCAACTAGATGGCGGGTTTCGCACTATTAGCAAGATTAAATCTCCGTTTTCTTTTTTTTTCGTCTTTTTTTTTAATGGTTCTTTATGTTTGTCTTACACATAACCCACTGTTCTTAGGGGGAAAGAACGACGCGTAAAAATTACGAAACTACGCCCGGAACGGAAGTGTGCCGGGGCCACCGGATAGATGGCGCCACTGAATTTGTTTCTAGACGAAATAGGTGCTGAATATAGACAGCCGTCTCGTTCACCGTACAGGTGATGAGATACCCTTCCACGGCCAACCAATTTTTGGCATCGCGACACAGAAGAGTCAAATTACCAACGAACGTCGGTCTGAGAATAGACGCGTTATAAATATGCCTCTTTTTGTTTTCGTCTTTTCTTTTTTTTTTGCACGAATAAAATATTACATGGTTTTAAACAAATGTAAAAAAAAGAGAGTTTTAGATTAAACTACCTATTTTCGGCGCTCGTCATCGCTAAATGTAGCGTTAACTTTAGCGCACGTTACTCAAGAAAGTTTGAAAATATAACATTTCTCTGACGCAACCCCAAAACCCAGGTATATCTCACGCTTCCAAAAACAGCAATATACAGTTACAGCTTTTATGCCAGATACAAAATATTATATCGTAAAAAAAAAAACGGTGTTGTGTTTGTGTGGTGTTTCGGACAACATTCAAGCGCGGTAGCATTTTTTGTTTGTATTACGAAGACTATCTTTCGTTTATTAAATTGCGACTAAACCTATATAGCAGGGGTCTCAAACACGCGACTCGCGACTCTTTGCAACGCGGCCCAATGGTATCCCGTGGCTGCAAACAGTCTCGAGCATTACATGAGCCAATGATCTCACGCCATCCATTCATTCTCCCTCGATGCGTAGTTCCTCTTTTATAACGTGGTCGCATTCTTGGGACTATTGTGTCTTTTTCTTTTTTCGACTGCAACGACAAAATGTTTGATCTCTTGTTCTATTAAAAAAGAAAAGAATGGGCCGAAATCGCGGCCGCCGCTACGCTGATTCTCGAAAGTATGCGTTAGCATTTTGCGCAGCGGTTATTTATAACAAAGCATGGCGAATGCAGGCTCTCAGAACTATTCCGCGGTGTGAACATTCCCGAAGCCTATCTTCTCCCTGTTGCAAGCAGATCAGGTCACTTAGCGTTTGCATGAAGTACGTGCGCCCGATGCGCGGAAAACAAGAGCCATTTTGTTGTTGTGTATACATGTTGTGCATACAGGGTCGCCGACACACGTTCACTTACGGCCCGGTGACATGGCAAGACGACTACGCGCCAAGAACGGCGTGGCAGGCCGGACCGCAGCCCGTGTGCGTGGGTGTCATCTCGATTCGGCTGAAGTGTCCATTCGGCTGCAGCCCCAATTCGGCTTAAAGTTTCGATTCGGCTGAACGCTTCAATTCGGCTGGATACCCAGTTCGGCTTAAAGCTTCAATTCGGCTGGACGCTTCCATTCGGCTGTATACCCAGTTCGGCTAGATGTTTCGGTTCGGCTGGACGCTCCAATTCGGCTGGGTACCCAGTTCGGCTGGATGTTTCGATTCGGCTCGACGTTCTTAATTCGGTTTAATTCTCGGTTCAGCTGGAGCACCTCAATCTGGCTATGGCTGACTTTAGTCCTCAATTGTCTTGGCAGACTAAAGTTTTAAATCAATATATTTCTGCAAGCTAGTTGAACTGCCCGTGTTCGTTTACCCTTTGCGCTTGTGTTGTTTCTTCTTTAGCTGCTGCGCACACAACAAGTCCATGTTTCAAAGTGAAATGAAACCTTGCCTACAGGCTGATTCACGAACGTCTAAGCTTCACTTCTTTCACTGTTGACCACCATCCGCATCAAAGAGAGGAAGTCCCAGCAGTTCCATTTGTCCAACAACTGAGGTGGAGAAAACAGATACAACCATTGGTCACATGACAAAGCAGTATGGTAAGGTTTCCGTTTGTTGGTTATTTTTGATGGGGCAAATAGTTCACTATGGGAATCAGCTGTTGCTGTAAGTCACCAAGCGTGACAAAAATCTTTACCTTCAGCCGAGACTTGTGCTTGTAAAGAAGGCCACTAATTCCGCTGTTCCTCTAACAATGTACCCATGGCTGGATAAACGCAGTTGAGATGAAGGACAACTGATTTTGTAATTGGAAAAAATATTAAGTGAGAAATTGCATACTCTTTTGGTTATGATCCCTGTTATAGTGACGTTTGTGCAATGATGTGCCTCTCGGCCCCATCAAAAATAACCAAACGAAAGGAAACGTTACTATTCTGCTTTGTCATGTGGCCGATGGTTGCATCTGTTTTCTCGACCTCAGTTGTCGGACAAATGGAACTGCTGGGACTTCCTCTCTTTGATGCGGATGGTGGTCAACAGTGAAAGAAGTGAAGCTTGCGTTCGTGAATCAGTCTGTAGGCAAGGTAATAAACCATTTCACTTTGAAACATGGAATTGTTGTGTGCACAGCAGCTCAAGAAGAAACACCACAAGCACAAAGGGTGAACGAACACGGGCAGTTAGACTAACTTGCAGAAATGTATTGATTCGAAACTTTAGTCTGCCAAGACAATTGAGGACTAAAGCCAGCCGTAGCCAGATTGAGGTGCTTCAACTGAACCGATAATTAAACCGAATTAAGAACATCCAGCCGAATTGAAACATCCAGCCGAACTGGGTACCTAGCCGAATGGGAGCGTCGTCAGCCGAACTGAAACATCCAGCCGAATTGAGTACACATCCGAATTGAAGCGTCCAGTCGAATTGAAACTTCAAGCCGAATTGGATATTCAGCCGAATTGGAGCGGTCCAGCCGAATCGAAACTTTAAGCCGAATTGACCCGTCGGCCGAATGGACACTTCAGCCGAATTGGTACGTAAGCTGTGCGTGAGCTTCCGAGGGCGTCTAAATTGCGGGCCCGCGCGCCGGCCGCGTGGCGGAACCTAACAACCGAGGAGAAGGGGGGGGGCGGGAGGGGGCGGGGCAAGGGCGCATATTTGGGCCGCCGTTAGGTGGCGAGTAAGGGTGGCCGAAGGCGGGGTTATAGGGAGTTTTAGAATAGCGCACGCTAAAGCTTTGCGTACGCAAAGAATAGCGTCGTCACCACTGCGCACGCGCCGAACGCTAACCACGTTTTGCGCTTTGCGTGCGCTATTGTAGCGTACGCCATTTTCCGGAAATTGCGCGCGTACGCAATAAAAATTGTGACTGTATCTTCGTGGCGTTGCAAGCGCGAGATGTTTCTGCGTCGCGGCGGAGAAACGCTATTCTAAAACTCTCTTGCGTAGCGTGCGCTAACGCAAGCGCTACATTTAGCGCTAGTGTACGCTAAAGAGGCGTACGTTATTCTGAAACTCCCTTAAATTTTGTAATCAGCCATCCGTAGACTGTCGCCGCGACGCGGCGTGAACGGCGGGCCGGGGTGAGTTGACATGCGCCCCAGCGGACACCTGCCGTTCCCCACTGCGCGCATACTATAGTCGGTGACAGGTCAAGAACGAGTGGAAGCTCCTCCCACCCCTCTCCACTTCAGCGGAGTGAACGGTGCAGAGGAGGTCCCCTTTTCTCCAGCGTTCGCACTACTAAAGTGGAAAGGGGTGGAGGAGCTTCCACTTCGTTCTTGACCTGTCACCGACTATAGTAAGGCCACTACATGCTAGGTGTTACCATCAGGGCGCCGCTATTTATTACCAGCCAATCCAGTGCGACCTCAGTTGCTGTGCGTCTTATCGCAAAGCCTCCTGGAATATGTACCCCACCACCACCTGTCGGCGCTTGCAGAAGCTGTTCCTAGCTCGTTTCCACGGCCATTGATTCTGTGGCGCCATCCTGTGGCGACGTTGCGAGCTTTGAATATGCGTGCTCCAAACCAGTCCAAGATCAGCGCATGTACCAGGGCTCTAATACTGGCGCATTAAAATATCAACATGTTGACGGGGCGGTGTTTTTTTAAATTATTGTTGTGACATCTAATATGGTTCCAAGGTCAAATTAAAGATAGATGTCACTAGCAACACGGTGAGTGTAAAAAAATGAGGGGTTTACAAATCTCTGAAATGCAAAAATAGAGCGCTGTTCTTGAGGAGGAGGAGGAGGAAGAGGGGGAGGGGAGGGTCTTCCTTTCCTCCTCATTTTCTCCTCCCCTCCTTCTCCCCTTCTCCTCCTCCTCCCCTTCCCTCCTCCTCCTCCTTTCTTGTCCTCTCCTCCTCCCGCTGAATTTGTTCATGGGTGACATGACACAAAGTCATGTGACGTCATTCTTTCCGCTAAATTTAGCGGGGGAACTGAATTGGTGTTGAGGTCACGTGACGTCAATTTCCCCGCTAAAAACAACGGGTTAAGTTTCCCCGCTAAATTTAGAGAGGGAAATTGACGCCACGTGACCTCAACTCCAATACAGTTTCCCGCCCAATTTAGCGGCGAAAATGACGTCACATGACATTTTGTGTCACGTCACCCATAAACAAATTCAGTTTCTCCGCTAGATTTAGCTGCAAACTTGACGTCACGTGACCTCAATACTAATTCAATTTTCCGCTAAATTTAGCGGGGCGGTTACGACATTCGAATGAGTTTGGGACCTCTGCTATGTAGCGTGTAACTAAGCATCGAATTCCCGCACATTTTCATTCAAATAAAATACTCCTCTTCTTTATCGAAACGATTTTTCTATTCTCGCTAAATACTGCTTAGAATACCCCCCGTGACGTTTACAACTAAAAAAAATTGCATTAGGTTTTGTTTCTGGGAAATTGCAGTCAACAAAAATATTCGAGAAATATGAACATCGTTCATTCCCTCAACTCGGAGCCAGAACAAGCGGCCACGTAGCCTGGTGCCTATATCCTATGACGCCAACGTTAATCATCAGTCGCAGAACGCGCGCCTGTTCATTGAGCCGGTTCGTCCAAGGCAGCAACTGGATATCTGCGACCAATCAGTATCTGTGCGCTGCGCTACGCCGCGCTCGTCGCCGTTACGTTGGAGTATAAACGTACCTTAGGCTATTCTCATTACCGCAGCGTTTGGACACGGGCCACTACCCGAGTGTCCGCCGAGGCATTGATTGTTACAAGCCGAAGTCGAGCGCTCACGTAGTTCTGTGTCCAATCCATAAGCTGCGCTCGACTGTCGTCAGGCAGGTGGTTTCCATCCCACAACTACCTCATCAAGCTTTGCGAAGGCAAGACTGAAAGAAATAGTCCCCTCTTATCCTCGCAATTTCACCGCGACAAAGAAGCTTTTGAATCAGTGGCGGTCTGTGCGTGTATAATCGGGCCAGACTAGGACAAGAACGCCTCTGCAAGGTCATGGACAGACCAACCCGATATCGTTTCATGACCCGTTTAAGGTAGTCCTGGCAACGGCATATGTCATGCCTCGTCAGAAACCCAGACGCTATTTATTTCGATCTAGCTGAACCTCAGTGCTTCCCCACTTCTGTCAGTGAAGTCCTCTTCAGTCGGTGTTTTTCGCTCGCGAGGCATTGTGAAGAACAACGGCGCACTTCTAGCAAGCGTTTAACTTTTATCATAGACCGGAGCCAACTGCGACGGGTTCCTATCCGCCGGGACAACTCCGTACCACGACACCCTTCGTCCAACGACGCGCACGTGACGCGACACACGACCCGCATGAGGAGGACAGAAGCGCAGCCAAGTCGGGCACGCCAGCACCTCCCAGATATGGAGACTGTAGTGCTGGATTTTCAACGGAGGCGAAAGCGGTGCGCGGACGAGACCAATAGGGAGAAGTCCCGTGGGAGCGCATTGTCTTGTACAGAAAATCGACGTGGTCGCAAGGACACTACCAACGTCGCGCTCACGACGGCCGCGGTCTTGAGAGCGGACATTTTGGAACTCGGATCCTCTTGTCTTTAGACCCTCTGCCAAACTTCTCGCACCTCGGGAGATCAACGCAGAGGCTTTGGGGTGAGTTTTGGGTACCACAACCCAAAATGTGATTTGGGTTTGGCGTGTGCGCGGTGGAGACAATGTTTCTTTCGTGCGCGCAACGCTTTTGTGTACGCTATTGCTCCCGAATATTTTAATGGTTGCCACCAATTTGCTCGGAAACAAAGAGTATGACTTCCGTCTTGAGGCGCCGCCCGTAAAAGCATAAACCTTACCGTGTCACGCGTTGCTCAATTAATTTATGTTTGTTTTATATTCAACCCATATCAAGTTAGAAGGAACCATAAATATGTTTCTTTTTCTCTTTTATTCGAACGGTAGGCATGGAGGCCAGTTACTCAACTTAGTTTTGTTTTATACCGAACCTAATGTTAATAATATGTGTATCCAGCGAACGAAAATAAATTCTAACATGTTGAACATGGCTAACATATATGTGGTGAGTAGGTGCCACATACACAGTGCGACTCAAAAAATGCCAACACGACATCGACATTTATCCGCATTTCGCTCAGACAGGCTACTGGAAAACATGAAATACTACCCATTAAGTTGGTACTTAGAATGAGTATATTCCAACACACTAGAAATATCGGTGGCAACCTCTATGTTGAGAAAAAATAACATTAAAGATTGGCATTCGCGTATTCGTCGTACCCCTGAACCCGTGCCAGTACCTATATTGTAAAACGGCGTATGCAAGAAAGCACTGCCAAATTAGACTAAAAACTAAACTAACTAAAATGCAGTTCAGGACTCTTCTTTTGTTTCCAAACTCGGAAGTATTTTTGCTAATAAAAGGCTCTTAAATGAAAACAAACGTAAAAGTGAAATAAACTATAATGAACGACACGTAAACTTAATGGGCCCAAACGCAAGGTGCGCGGCTCTGACAAATTAAGCTTTAATTAAGACAAAATATACTGCTACGATCGAAGGTTCTGCGGGAATAATCAAGAAATCTGAGGATGCCCGGACCATCACCTAAGTAATATTCTTTTCGCGTAATTACGTTTTCAAGCTGTCCCGTAAGAATAAAAAAAAAAAAAAAAATCCCCTCGATCTTGTTTTAATGGATGCGGGCATTGGGCCCTCATCCATAAAATCCAACTCCAAACGACTGGAAACAACAGGTTGTTAAATTTGTACGTTTTACTTTGTGCTTATGCGCGCAGTATGGGGGTAAAATAATTGTGGTTGGTGTATTTTGAGTACTTATGATTCGCTCAACGCTTAACTACAGTTTAATAGGTTATAACAATCAATCGACGGGAGCAATGGTGAAATCGCCGCGCATGGCATTACACTGTCGCCGATACATCAAGAACTATAGAGTGGCTGAGCCGTTTCCATCTTCATATAGCAGGGGGCTTCAGCAGACAATTAATGTTTACGAATAGCAAACATAATTTTGTTTGATCAATAGTGTCGTTTAAAATCATTATAAGCTTAAAAAGATAAGAGATTTTGTGCATTTTAGTTTAAATGATCGAGCCCGTCAAAGCATGTAAGGCTTGCATGACGTGGATTGACAGCCGCGAAAAATATAATTTGATTCGAACGCCGTACATACGCCAAGAAAAAATAAAAAAGAAATGCACTTGAATTGCGTATTCTGTCTAGTTTAACCTAGGCGTGAAGAGTTCCTTGCTGATATTACTTTTTAGTATTACAAAACACTTTATTCTAGCGACGTGCGATTTAACAATATGATATTGCCATAAAGGCCCGTTCACACTCTTGCGACCGAGTGCGACCGAGTTCGACCGAGAGAGACCAAACCGGTTTTTAAGCCTCTTGCGATCTCTTAGGACCAGCTCCGCTGCAGTCGAGCTGGTCCTAAGAGATCGCAAGAGGCTGAAAACCGGTCTGGTCTCTCTCGGTTGTTCTCGGTCGCAAGAGTGTGAACGGCGCTTAACACAGCATGAAATTACATCTGTATATTTATGCAAAGCGCACAAAATATTATGTACACAAGCAAAGGTTCACTCGATTACGCATGCAATAAGAAAATATTTAAAAAAAAACGCAGGGGCAGTACAACTGTAAATAAAAAAAGATATCGCTGCTCTTGGCAACGAGCTCGTAAAAAGAATCCCCATGTACACAGTATAGTATGGCCAGCAAAAACCTGAGGCAAAAGTATGGCGTTGCGAACGCGGACTTTGACGACGGAAGCTGCCTGCCAACATCACCCGTGCTACAAAGATGGCACCGACCAGGCGATGTCGTTCCCCCTACGTTAGCGCAGAGCCACAGATAGGGGGAAGAATTTGGCCAACGGGCGTGGTCTGTTTGACAGCTCGACAACTACGTCACTGACACGTCACGCGAACGCCATGGCCACGCCCCGGTTCGCCATCTTCGAGCCTACCGACGTCAGGGAACAATAATTGTGTTCTTGGCCATCGTTTTTTTTTTTAACGTAAGATTGTTTGAGTTTGGTTTAATTCAGCTGTTAGCAGTATTTATGCTGTCTTGTGTTTATTCGGGACTACAGTAAGTAAGTTCCCGGTTACCTTGTGAATTTTCCCTCCATACGCGTCTCAACATCAGCCCGTTCATGTGCATTGCGTGCGCTCGGTGCGTCGCGAAAATTTAGATTTTTTTCAGTCTTCCGTTAATTTCTTTGTTTGTTTTTGAGCAGGGCACGACGACTTCGAATTCGCAGCGAATGAACTATCGGTAGAATTTTAGGGTCGGTGGCAAGCATAGACAGGTGGTCAATGCATTACAGGATGCCATCGTCGCCCGATATCTTCTGGCGTATTGTCTAAGGAAATTCTGCGTTTAAACGGATAATGCGTTAAAGCCATTCGCCCGAGAAAGACAGCTTTACGGAACTTGTTTCTTCTTAACGTTAGTCCCTCTCAATCATAGGTCAGCTTGTCAAATAAGAGTGCTTGCTCGACTCGAGGATCCTGATATGGGATGATCGAGCCGTGTCTGCCTACCACGAGCCTCAACCGAGATCTTTCATAAATAAGACAGCCGATCTTCTTTTCTTACCTTCATTGAGGACGCCGGACGGTTATTAAATAAACTTCGAGCGACTCAGAGTTGGACGTCTCTCCGGGAATACTATCAATCAATCAATCAATCAATCAATCATTTTATTTACATCATGCTAGCTAGCTAGTTTTGCTAGCTAGTTAGTTTTGATTTGTTAGTTAGTTTGCATGCTAGCTAGTTTTGAAATAATGGATATAAATGCAATATTTTGGCCCTTCCTACAGTGATAAGATCCCAGCATCTATCATCGCATGAGCGTATAAAAAATTAATGAGACAAAAATCAACAAACCAGCTTTTTCATTCGTAAAATTAACCTCGGTAATCAATTAAAGTTTTAATTACTCCACGTCTTGGTTTGGTAAGAAAGACAGAAAAAATTAGCCGCGTAGCGTGTAGCATAGGATGTACGTCCCTGTCTTCCGCAGCAAATAGTCGCATTAGGGTCTCTTAACATGGACAGGATCAGCATTATAACTTCGTGAGCCAGCAGATAATACAAGAGCTTGTGTCCCCAGATCGACGCTACTAATCATTATTTAGAAATACGTACCAGTATGTTCTCAACTTGACGAAAGCTCTATTTTATAAATACAAGTGTCAAGTACGAACAAGCTTCCTGACTCTAAAAGTCGGGAGCCTCCCGTGAGCGTCCACTTGATATTCATCTACCATAAATTTTTACTTTTTTTTTCTTTCTTCCTAGTTCATACAAAAAAACGAAAACCTTGACGGCTGGGGTTGGAGGATTCAGCGGCATTAGATCCGACCGTTTTTTAAGCAGAAAACATAAAAGTAAAAACGGACGTCGGTACACCCGTGAGTCGGGCCGTTAATGGCCGACTGGCTCGCGTCGTTCGCACGGCGTCTCGGGGGTTGCTAGGCGGTTGCTAGGGGGTTGCTGAGCGCGACATCACTCCTCTGGGAGGAGCTTAAAGGCAGCAGGAACTCACCTATGACAATATATGTCCAAACTCTCTCCCTATCTATGGCTCTGCGTTAGCTAAGGACCTTGGCGTTATCGCAACTGCGCCGCCACGTGTCGCCTTTTCATCAACGGGGGAATCGCTAGTTCCTGCTTGTTTCTTTTAGTGCCGACTCAGTCGCGTCCAATTTATCAGCCTTTATTCAAAAATTACCTACTACCACATCACAAATGGCAAACAAGATAAATATTTCACTCGAACTTATTGAATTAAATATTCATTGACAATCTAGAGTTGCGTTATGTTTATTTGTTTGACTTAAACTATTGTATCGGTATCTACTGTGCATTTTTACATTGGCATTACATTAAACCTCCACGGACAAACACCTAGTGAGATATAAACAAGAGCGGTTACAAAATAAAGTAAAATAAAAACTAAATATTTAGTAGGCTTGTGTTCTAGTATCTTCAGTAACTGTGTTCTCTCCATGTACAACTCAGGGTGCAAAGAACATACTTGACTGTATGTTTTTCTTTTTCCATATCTTCAGAGAGAAACAAAATAGGGGTTGAGAGGAAACAGATATTATCATATTTCTTTAATTGTTTATTTTATGTGCTTACATATCTGACACCTTGGCTATGATGCACTACAAATAATTATACACTACATGGGTTTAAGTAAATGCATGTTTGTGTTGTTGTGAAGTCTGGAAAACTACGCAAAAGGAGCTGGGTATTCTGCACGTGCTAAAAACAAAACCATAGACAAGTCCCATTTCTTCTCTCCGTAGATGTTTCTACTTGATTGTATACGCTATAAATCGTCGTATCGGGTGCCTTCGTGCAAATCAATTCATATTTATTAAACTAGTTTTCTTATTTCTTTCTTTTACTAACATGTTCAACTGTTTCCCTTCAAAACAATATCGGTCAGCCATTCATTTCTCGTCTTAGATAGAAATATAGAGATGTGCCTAAGACAATGTGACCGAGCTCACAAACATCTTAGGCAGTATACAGGTGTTTCTGTGAAACTAGCCGACGTGTGACGACGTCAACGAAACGTTAACCCAATGTAATAATGCCAACTGTAATAATATTTACATTCAAACACGTGTGCTTGTGCGCGCGCGTGACTGTGTATGTATGTGTCTGTATGTGTGAGAGAGAGGAAGAAAAAGAGAGATTCGGGGAGGGGGGGGGGGGTCTCTGCAGCGGTTAACAACAAAAAAAGCTGAATAAAAAAACATTAACATAAAAGAGAATCAATATATATATATATATATATATATATATATATATTGGAAATATAAAAAAATGAAACCACAGGATGTTACCTATACTCACAAAAGAAACATTGTAATCTAATTATGCTCCCACATAGGTTATGCCTTTGTATTCGTTCTTATTACTACGCTGACAACGTTCAGCCCACTTAGTAAGGGCCGTGTTTTAAGGACTATAGCAGTTATGACGTCAGCCTACAAATATTGTCCCCTTTTTTTGCGTGTTTCTTACTTAAAGATGGAAAATTTTGTATTACCGACAGACACCGTTACTCATCGCTCGCTCAATTAGTTTAAGCAGCACTTGAGACAGGGAGACGTTAAATTGAATTAGGGCCGGCGGCGAGACGTCGAGTTGGCCGACGGCTATTCAATCACGCTACAATCTCCCTTCCGCCCATCGCTAGCGGCAGTCTGTGTGGACCCCGCGACGAGGAATGGCGGATATGAAAAAAGACGACAGTAATAAAAAAATAAAGGATCTTAACAAAACAAAAAATAGAGCAAGAGACTTGGACAGGTTTATAGAGGCTCCTGGTAACGAAGTTGGAGGTAACATGTTTAACACAGGGGAGACGCGTGATTGTCCTCTTTAGTCACCAACAGGATGAGAAAACCAAGGCATCTCTTTAGGTTTTCCGGCTGGGTCATTTTACCCCAAACTAGGGAGCCTTCTACCCCAAACGATCCAGCCCCTCAGTCAACCATCGTGGATTTGGTTTTAAAAAGGTTTTACGCACTTAAAGCGACGTAAAAGTGCCCTTGTCAATATATTTTTGGAGTAAAAATTGCTTTGCTCTTTATGGGACCCCTTGATTTCCACGAACAACTGACTTCAATGGCTATAGACGGCATTTTGGTTTCTTGCAGTTTTGAAACTAGGTTGTAAAATAATACTGTTTTAAGTGACTAAATATGTCCTTGTAAATGCCCAAATAGTTACTCGGAAGTAATTTCAACCTTTTCTTGCAATTCTGTGGCAATAAAATTGCCTAAAATGCCGATATTCACCTTTTTGTTTCTTGGCAAACGTCAAAATTATCAGGAATAAATTTATTTGTATGAAGAGCCCTTCGATGGGAGTTTATTATAAAATATTTTCCGTATAATATTTTTGGATATGTTTCGAGGAAAAAATCGGCAATCTTTTAAATAGCGCAAAAAGAGCAACTTTCACTTAAGAATAACGGTGTGACGTGGTGGTCTAAAAATATATTGTCAACGGTAATACGTAATTTAGAGCCCAGACATCAAATAGGCAATGTTAGAAAAAAAAATAGGTATTACTTAAACGCGAAAAATTAATTTTTGAACTTCGGTCGCCGCACTCTCGCGTACATGTCTCCAGGCGTCGAACAGCGGCGTATTGCAGCGGCGACGCCGCGGGGCAACAAAGCAGACGGGTTCGCTACGCAAGCGCGCAAAGCAGACGGGTTCGTTACGCAAGCGCGCAAAGCAGACGGGTTCGCTAAACAGGCTTGCAAAGCAGACGGGTTCGCTAAACAGGCTTGCGAAGCAGACGGCAGAAACTAAAAAAGTGGTTGTGATATCGTCTGCTCATCGCACAGTTGCGTGAGTTCACATGTTATGGGTGGAGAGGGAACAAACTTTTCCCAATGGAACCGAATAACGCAGGTAATCTGGCTTTCACGGATCATGCCAGGGAATCTCAAGGTAGGCTTTAGATCATATTTTACTAGTTATGGCTTTTAAACGTTCTAAGAGCGAGATTTTAGCATCCGTACTTGTTACGAATAATTTCAGAAACACAGATGAAATTTGGTTCTTTGAGTGCACTGAGCTAACAATACATCCTTTTTCAGAAGATCATCTTGTGCACGTGTTCATTGGAGCCAAAAGGGTTCCATAAAATGACGCAAGTCAACAGGAAGTGTCTTGTTAGAATTTCCATTGTGACAGAAAGAGAACAACGCCTTTTGGCTCATAGTGCAAACAAAGACGAAGACGCGCTGAACACAATATGCGCTCCTCATTATCATACATACGTAAAGAAGTATACCACACTTGTGGCTTCCAAGTTCTGTATGGACCCTTTCCTTGAACACAGGAGCCGGCGTGGGACATCAGTTATATCATTAGGGCTTGCAAAAGCTCTGCCATCATTGAAGCTTGGTCCTGGAGAAAGGTTGTGCCCCGGGTGCAAAGTTTGCTGCTTTCAAATGCACGCGAGGTTCAACCAGTCTACTGACATACTTAATGAAGAGATGACTTCCTCTGAAATTAGCAACCAGGAAGAAGCAATCAACTCATCGTTGAGTTTCACATTTTCAGCAGTTGAAGAAATCTCTCTGTCCATGGGGACAGAAGTACGTACAAACAAATACGGATATGCAAACGACGCTGGACAGTCGAAGACGGAATGTCAGTAACCTGACCAACACTGCGGACGTCAACGTCCCGTCGACATCTAGACCAACACCTAGTTATCAGTTCCTGACAGACGACTACAGACGGCTCATGGAACACGTCAAGAAGCGCTTTAGCAGAAGAAAAAGACCCATCAAGAAATATTTATCCTTTGATCCTGGCCCGAAGCTCGTGGTCGCGAAAACGGATCTCGCAGTATTTTGGTGCCTCTGAAAGACAGGATCGCCTTGCCATGTCAATGAAACAAGAGGAAAGAGGAGGGCATCTTGAGTTGCTCAACTCAAAGATTGAACATAGCACTAGACGAATCTACTAAAAGCTATTTGAGAAACTTTTATGAAGACGAGCTTGATTCCATCTGCCTTCCAGGCAAAAAAGACGTCGTTCGTGGGAGCCAAAAACGATATTTTTAATAAATCTAAAGGAAGCATATGAAGAATGAAAGAAGAGCAACAACGGAGTGAAATTCGAATTTTCAAAGTTCACTGCTTTACGGCCAATCCACTGTCTGCTTGCTGGATCTTCAGGAACGCACTGAGTTCGCGCGTGTCTTTATCACAAGGACCTGAAGTTACTTCTTCACTCATCGGGTCTGGAACACACACTTGATTCTTTGCTTGGAATGACAGTATGTGACTAAAGCAATGAAGACTGCATGCTGGGCAGGTGTAAGCAATGCCCAGGCATTACGCACGTCGCACCTTTCCTTATGAACTCCGCCGCCCTTGACCCCGACTTAGTGAGCAACGTTGCCGTCTTTCAATGGGTCAGTGGAGCACGGTGCAAACTCTACCCGATATGGTTCTCACGCCAGAAGAATTATCCGAGCGATTGCTAGAGATTCTGAAATAACTAAAGGGGCCACTTCGTGAGAAAGGTTCAGGCGTGTCATCCACGCTACTTAAAAATGCGTTTTACACCAAAAGAAGCAATAGTGCTGCTTGATTTTGCTAAATACTGCAGCTTTCTTGTTCAGGACACTTCACAATCATACCATTGGGACAATGCCCAAGCTATAGTTTCATCCCGTCGTTGTCTATTTTCGTCCACCAGATCGTCGTGACGAGCTCCACGTCATATCATAAGCAATGATATCTCACTGTTTGGACCATACCACTGCAACGGTGTCGACTTTCCAGAAAATGTTCCTGGATGACTTGAAACACCAAATGTCTCACGTATAACACATTCATTACTTCTCGTATGGTGCGGCGTCTCAATACAAAAACAGAAAAAGAACTTTGTAAACCTCTGTCATCACATGGAAGACTACAACCTCAGGGCAACATGGAACTTTTTTCCACATCCACGAGAAAAGTGCCTGCGATGGAGTGGGCGGAACTGCGAGGAGACTAGCTGCGAAGTCAAGCCTAGAAAGCCCATTCAGCAGAAAACTTTTAACACCAATAAATCTTTTCAACTTGGCACGCGACAACCTGACACAAATTCGAGCGATCTAGATGCCGAGAAAGTGATGTTCCGGTGCGGCGGTCAGATGTTATTATCCCGGTTTAGTGTCACTCTACCTATCCGCGGGGCTAGAGGACTTCATTACTTCGATCCAACCTCACTGACCGAAATGAACGACGGCTTTACATCTCTTTCAAGAACAGTAAACGCCACTAATGCGTCACGTCTTCAAATTGATTGCGTCTGAGAAGATTATAGAGAGAAAGTATGCCGAAGACTCCCCACCCAACATCGGCTTGAGTGGCCGCCTAGGGGCAGAGAAGCTGGGTCGGCCCGAACCTCAAAAATTAGGTTTCGCGTTCAATGAATAACACTTATTTCTAACATCTCTTATATGATATCTGGATTCTAAATAACTTATTGCCGTTGACAATACATTTTTGGACCGACCACCTCAAACCGTTATTCTTAAGTGAAAGTTGCTCTTTTGGTGCTATTTTCAAGATTGGCGATCTTTTCCTTGCAACACCGCAACAAATATTATACGGAAAATGTTTTTTTTATTAATTACTTCCATTAAAGTGCTATTAATGCAAATAAAATTTATACCTAATAATTTCGCCGTTTTTTTTAAAAAACAAATAAAAGGTGAATATTGGCATTTTAGGCGACTTTTAGTCCCACAGAATTGCAAGAAAAGGTTGAAATTACATGCAAGTAACTATTTGGGCATTTAGAGGTACCTATTTAGTTACTAAAGACAGCGTTATTTTACAACCTAGATTAAAAACTGCAAGGAAAAAATGCCGTCTATAGCCCTTGAAGCCAGTTGTTCCTGGTAATCAAGGGTGGCCAAAAGAGACAAACAAATATTTTACTGCTAAAATGTATTGGGAAGGTCACTTTTGCATCGCCCTACGTGTCTACAATTTTTTTTTTAAACCAAATCTGTGATGGTTGATTTAGGGGCTGGATCATTTGGCGTGGAATGGCTCGGCTCCCATTCCGTGCTCTTTTTCCTTTTCGTCGTGATTTGCTGCGGGTGCATGTACTTTCGAAGCACACGAAAGGCCGTGGTGTTATCGGAGGTGAGAAGCTTGCCCTAAAGAGGCGGGACAACTGAACGACCTCCCTGTCGCTCTCATCCTGCCACTGGCTTTAGTCCCTAACAAGGGGAGAACGTCAGGAGGGTCCTCCTGTCGCCCTGCCTCTAGTGCGAGCTCTTTACTTTCGATAACGCGTTTGGTATCTCGTGAGTCTCGAGCGTGCACGCTCATCGAAAGCACCATGGAAGGCAACGAGCGCATACTGGAGGCCGAGAATTCGAAAGAGACGCTCTGCCGTTCTAATCCTCTCAGTAACTATAGAAGAAGGGGAAAAGATTCGAAGAGTTGGCGTCTCCCTGTCTGTGGTCTTAGAATGAAACGTGGAAGGAAAGTACAGCATAAACGATTCAATTCGGATTTCGTCGCTTTAGACTATATCTCGGGAAGCCGGACGCGAAAGCTTGCCTGATGAGCTCACGAAAATTCAAACGAATGCAAAAAAAAAAAGAAGAAAAACGTATAAATGATCTTAAAGCCAGCAAATGAACCCTAAAAAGCCATTCGAGCTGCAAAATGGCTACGGTGCCACCAATTGACGTAGATTTCGCATCACCCTCCTTTTTTCTCTTGTCATTTCTTTAGTTTGTGTTTGTTTATTTAGGTCACTATATGCGTCGTTCACCAACTGGCAAGGTCTTAGTCAGCTAGACGAATTGGAATGAAAGACGGAATAGCAGCAACCTAAGACAGTAAAAACAAAACACTCAGGGGAGCGAAGCTGGCAGACGACCGTGTAGAGGGAGCTTCTGGTAAACCCCCAGAACGGCGTGCATGCCGTTCTCAGGTTTACCAAACGTTCCCTGAGAGAGTACAGAAAGAGATGCCCAGATCAGAATAGACTATGGCGACAGGAAAAGCACTGGGTGATAAAAAAGTATGCCTTTATCGCCAAAGTCAAATAAATAAACGAGTGAACTTTTAAGGTCACCGTGCCACACCGCTTTTTTCTGTGGGTCTTGTGTTTTTCGGTTTGAGGCTATGCGCGCACTCCCTGATTTGCACCGCTCTCATTATGCGGCATATATACACCTCGTTCACGTGCTAAAAACGCTACCAAGATCATCGGGACAAATTCCTTATCTTTATCTACTACACAGTCTATCTATATCTTCCCTCGTCCCTTTCTTCATCTCGCCTCCTCGTTTTCGTCTTCACGCTTTCTTCGGTACAATACTCACCGCGGTCATTAACGCTATAAGCTAGACCAGTGGTTCTCGAATGGGGGTCCGCGGACCCTTTGGGGTCCGCGAAAGCATTCTAGGGGTCCGCGAAGCCCTGCCTCATCATTAAAGCCCTGCAATAAAAGTTGTCTTTTTTCAGATCGAGGAGAAATGTTTCTGCTTTCGGGTGAGTTTTCTCGTGTGTATGTCAATAAGAGAAGTCTACTTCATACTAGCCCTTAGTCATATCAATTTATTAAATCACTATTATATTTAACCTATGCCTTTTCCCTCCCTTCACAACGAACGGGGTCCTCCATCGTTTCCGCCAATCCACAAGGGGTCCGCGAAACATCGATGGTTGAGAACCAGTGAGGTAGAGGCGTAGCCTCCATCCGCGTTTTGGAGCCTTAATGTGATGATACGAGTATAATGAGCTTTTGAAACAACGAAAAAGCTGGTAAATGTTACTAGAGCAGTAATACTAAACGGTTGCTACAGCTGACGTGACTATCAGTCTTGTTTCTTCTGCGGCGTCAAAATGTCACAATAAAAAGTCCTTTGGAGCATCCACTGTCCCCCCCCCCCTCCTCTCCTTCCCCTTCAAAAAAAAAAAGCGTCGAGCACTTAACAAATATAAGGAAACAACTACCTGACGCTTCCACGCCTGTTTGAACTTAAATCTCTCGGCAGGTGACTTAGCGATAACGTCAAAATTGGTGGAGTCTTGTTCAGTTGTATCTGCGGTAGGACTTGTTGTTTAGTTCCTTTTGGTCAACTACACTCGCAAAAGCTATCGCGGAATTAGTGTTTATTACTAGAATTACTTATTAATTTCTTAATGCAGAATAAATACATTCTTGGTGCTTAAAAGTTTCCGGATTGAAAGGCAATAACTTTTCCTCAGGGAAACTTAACACACTGTAACCCGGAGCACGTAGGGCGAAAGTTCTACCTGCAGAGCACAAGAATCCTGGGTTCCAGGATCGGCCATTAGGGCTGGCTGCTTCCGGCTGTATAAACACACACACCACACACAATGGGTTCAATACCCACCCCTGCCCGTTTCGACCTTAATGAGCATCGTACCGGCGTGCGGTCGTGTATCACTAGTGCGTAGTGCACGTAAAAGGCCCCAGGCTAGCGGTTGTACTGCACTGCACAAATTTCTATTGTGCAGCGTCAACCTGTGTCGCCCTACCTCTGAAGGCAGACCAACCTACACTGTCTAAGCATGAACGTGAAATTTTCTTTTATGTAGCTTTCCCATAGCAGACATGACAAACCTAGGCTTTCTATTTTAAGTGAATCGTTAATATTCGAATGAATTCATATTCTAAATCAGTCAATTAGAGATAAAAAAAAATTTAGTCGCACATTTCTAAAAAGGAGGTTAAAGTTACGTCAAGCAGAACAATAGTGTATTGGGTGTGGTACTCTCAGCATCGGGTCCGATTTGTTGCTTAATGTTTGTCGGGGCGCATCTCTCTATCTCTCTCTCTCTCTCTCACTCTCTTTTTTCTTTTTTTTTCTTTTTTTTTGTTGAAGCTTGGGACATTTTGTTTTACTCAAGTAACACCACCATTCTGAACTTGCCGCTGACGCTTCGTTTAGACACCGGCGACGAGTCGTCAATTTTTTTGCTCATGGAGCGTCCCTCACCCGAACGCACGTGCCCCTATTGATCCGTCGAGGCCGCCGGAGACGCGGAGCAGTTCGCGAGAACTTTCCTATAGCCTCGCAGTATAGCTGCCGGCGGTACACTTCATTTAAGGCAACACTCCGTAATTTTTTTCTGTCTTTAGCATATTTTATTGTGTAACGACCTTGTGTATCAAGTGTACTTGTATGGACCGCTCTTGTGTGGTGGTCGCCATGTTTAAATATAGCGTAACTGGATTGGCCGACAAAAAATAATATAGACATTTTAAACATAACTCAAAAAAAGAATATAGCCATGAAACAAGTAGATCTATTGGAAGAAACACCATAAAGTCCAGCGCTTACCAATCGGCAAATTAAGTGAGGAGGGGGGAAGCGGGGTAGGGCTTTCTGCATGCGACTGACTACCGGAGTTACAAATACAGGCCTAATAAATTGGAAATAGACAATGAGACACTGGTGGACAGACCTATATCACCTAGAAGACAAAGGCCCAAGCGTGACGTCATCGTTGTTGGATCCCCCACCCGCCCCAAGCGGCAACCACGCATAAGCATGACGAGGATCTCCACAAAGCGGCAGACGCGTCCGTCTTGGCGTCGCTGCGTGCTATAGCGTCGCGCTTGTTGTGCGACGCTGCGAGATGCGTTGGCGGTAATGCTGACTCACGCTTCTGACGGCGCTGTGAGGAACCCACTAGGGAAGACGTTTTGGGGGAATAGCGCGAGCTTTACCTTGTAGGTGGTGTTGGATGGATGGTTACGCGTGGCCAGGAAGCGGCGTTGAAATGGGGCGACAACAGCCCACATCCACAAATCAGTTGGTGAGCAAAAACGAGTTATTCTTTCTCTCTCTCTCTCATAAAAAAAAGAGTTATATGTTGTTTTCTAATTCCATATTCTAATGCGAAAGCATTATATGCCCCATTACGCGAAAATCCGGTGTCGTCGGCAGCGTGACCGAGCGATGGTACCAAACATGGCCGACGGCGTAAATCCTGATTCCATTTTTCATTTTCTTTAGGTCGCTTTTCGATTTTTGCTTTCCTGGTTTATAGGCGGTTGCGCATTCTTTTTTAGGGGCGAGGCTGGCGCATTCTTCTTCCTTTATCCTTGCCAGGACATCGTGGCTCCCCGCAGGAACGCTTCCTCCTTGTGGTAGAGTGCAACTGTAGGGGCACTAACAGAGTTCTCCCCGCTGTGCTTGATTGCTAGGGCCTCTAGCTATCCACGCGCGAGTTGGTTTTGTTCCTTCCCACAATGTCAACTTCGTGTAGTTTTGCTTCACATTCGCATGTACGGCAGTGAGCTGCTAAGTGTCCTGCTGCTGTTAAGGCTCGTAAAGATGCGGCATGTGCTCTTGTTCTATCGTTTATACACCGCCCTGTTTGGCCTATATAACATCTCTCACATGTCATCGGAAATCTTATAGATGACCTCTTTTTGGCATTAGGCATACTTGGCCTTGTGTGCCACGTCACATTGTTTTTCGTGTGTGTTTTTTCTTTGTTGATTTTCCCACACACTGAAGGAGCCTTGTTCGGTGCGGAACACACGACGTGTACCCCTTGCCGGCTTGCTATCTTCTTTGGCTTGTGGGTAAGGCCATGAAGAAATGGCACCACCACTATGAGCCTTACAGGTTTCTTTTTTGTTTGTTGTACGTTTTCCAGACCGCGCTTCAAATTCTTGCAGATATTTTCGCAAATTGATGCCAGAAGCGTGTTCGGATACCCAGCTTCAAGTAGCCTAGACATTTGTATGTCAAAACTTCTCAACTTGGCGTACACAGGTCTTTTAAGGCGTATGTTAGCGCTCTGGTGTCGACCCCTCGTTTTACGTTTTTTGAGTGTTCGGAGTTGAATGGTGGAAATTTCTTGCAGGAACGTGCTTGATACCTCCAATATACGTGGCCTGCTTTAAATTCTCAGGTGAGATCGATAAACCTAATAGTTTTATTTACAGGTAGTTCATGGGTGAACGTCAATCCCATGCAGCTCTGTTGAAAGCATCTCATTACGTATTCTCGGCATCCGCTACTTGGCTCTTCCGTTTTCTCATTGCAAAGAATCAAGAAGTCATCAACCTAACGGAATATTACTTCTATCCGGGGATATTTCAAAATTTGTTGGATGGCAATTCCGCATGCTGCGAGGAACACGTCACTGAGGTACGGCGCCACTCGTGATCCGATACACACCCCGCTCCTCGGGACGAATATTTTATCGTGATGGGCCACTACCGTCGCCGTAAAATACACACGTAACAGCTCCAAAATGCTGTCTAGTGACATTCCCGCCGAGTTCTGGAATATTGTGATGCCCTGCTCTTCAATGGTCGCCTGAAGTACTTTCATGGGGCTCGCGTGTGGAATGGAAATAATGCATGTCTTGGATGTCCAGCCAAAATCCAGAGGCAATGTTGCCTCCATTTTCTTGAAGAAAGGAGATCACTCTTTCGGAGTTTGTTATCTTGAAGGGATCTTGTGCCTGAACCTGGGATAGTTGTTTAGCTAGAAAAATTGAAACGTGTGCTTGCCACGTATTTCTCTCTGAGACGATGGCCCGAAACGGATCCCCTTCTTAATGCGTCTTGACTGAGAAAAAAAAAACTGGACAATTCGTTTCCTTTTTTATCCTTAATTTTTGACGAGACTTCCAAGGTGGTTATTGTCTAGTATATTCAGGATAACTTTTATGTAGTTGTTGTCCTTTTTTCTTCTGCCGGAATGAAGTTCTTGGCGACGGCTTGATTGGCTTTTTTCTGCCCACTTCCCTGAATCGAAGATGACGAATCCCCGTTCTTTGTCAGGTACGCACAGTTTTAGACCTTTTCCCGCAAATCATGCACTGTGGGCCCGAAGCTAATATTTTGGTGCATAGGGCTTCTTAGGTTCGCAAGCGCAATCGATCCCTTCATTGGTGATCAGTTTTGCTTTTTCCTCTGGAGCTTTGGATGCGATGTGCCTAAGTAGCGCGACTTTGTCGACGGGCTTAAGCACTGGTTGAATTGCAAATTTCGGACCTTGCTCAAGTACCTTTCTGGGTTGTGTTGAAAGGTTGACTTCCCCGATGACCTGAAGCGGTGGCCTCTTGCGGATTGCCTTGGCTTTTGTTGTCAGAAGGTATTTCAATGCTGGGAGAAAATATTGGGTCCATAGGCTTTCCGTTGCGTGTCTTGTCATTTCCAGTTGGTGCCGAAAAAAATTGTGTGAGAGGCATTCAACTCGTAAGAAATATGTGAATAGGCGAACCTGGCGCCATGTCTCTGATCGAAGAATCTTCGCCACCCTTTGGGCATGTTCTTCAGACGGTTCACGAACGCCAAAGAAACGCCGTACGTCATCCAGAATAGTCTTCTTTAAAACTCCGAGAGAGCATCCCTCCTCGGCAGATGAGGGTTGCGATTAAGAGTCGAAGTTCTTGTGGTTCAAGGAAGTTAAAGGAGATAAAAGGAGTGATCAGAGAACTAGAAAGAAAACGTATCACGGGCTCAAGTTGAGCTAGTTGGGACATTCTTACAATGGGCCAGCTTAACAATTCCGGTTGACTAAAGGTGTGCGTAATGCGTGCGTCATTGCACATGTTTCCGGTTTGTGGTCAACGTATACGCAAATACACATTCCAAATCAGCAGAAAGAGCTTGAATGCATGCCGAAAACATCAATCGAAAACATTTCACCAAAGGGATTACAATTTTTTCGCATTCCCACACGTAAGCAGTCTTAAGTGTGCCGAAAGTTTTTTTTTTTTATAATTATGTCTATGCCACAGGATGTGGTCGACTAAATTGAATATATATAGTATTTTATTACACTGCGCATAGAACACATTCAGGGACTATAGAGGCACAAATGACATTAACTGATTTTTTAATACTTTGTATTCATGATTGTTTCCACATATTTGTAACTTAAACAGCCCGCAGATACTAGGCGTAAAATATCCGAGAATTCAAAACCTATATCTCTACAAGTGCAAGCGACGTTTTTATGAATTCATAGAGTAACAGCTACCATAGATGAGATAGATATATGAGAATGAGGCAATGTTATATAAACTATCACTATTTTGCGTAAGGACTATGACTGTGCATAAACTAAAAAGTTATCAGACCTCAAAACTGGGAGCGAGCCCTTGCAGGTGGAGGTTTTCGTGATTGACAATTTATTCCTGTGCGCTTTGGAATAGTCACTGGCCGCTTCTTTATTCTTTTTATTTTCTTAACTATGCACAACAAATATATTATACAAGAGTTAAAGACGTTGTAAACAATCTAATTCCAAGTACGGTCATTAAAGTCAACACGCAAAGAAATGTAAACAAATTTATCATAACATTCTTTAATGAAAGCGGAATACATATATATCATATATATCAGGTACCAAACAACTGCAAATGTAGTTACTAGTTGTGTTCATCCCAGTAAGCGTTTATCCAAGCATTGCTTTTGTCGGCCCCTATTTATTTTATTTATTTTAAGGTGGCTTCAGCACGGGCTAGGAGAAGTCAAGACATTCTCCGTGAATGCACATCTGAAAAGAAGAGGGACATTTTGCTTGGTCACATTTATATATCCTTCCATTTCAAACTTCGCTTTCCTTTCTTGGATCACTCTTGACCCGCTAAGCTGTTAATAGGTGTTGTTATGACCGGTGACGATGTTGGACGCTTCGAATCAATACCCCCTAGGAAGATATGAGCTTCCTCTCCGCCCCCCCCCCCCCCGTCTCTTGCGACACGTCATCACTAGTGAATCAAAGCAGGGCGACGCTAAAAACTTTGGCTTCGCCGCGTTCTCGCTTTTTGGCGCCTGTCGGGAATCCATCTAAACCAGCGGTCGGGCAAAAACCACGGCCCGCGAGGCAGTTTTATGCGGCTCCCGGCACGACATCAAAAAACAACCCCCCCCCCCCCCCTCCCCTGCCGCTTCCTCACACATTCAAGAACCACACGGCACTTTGGACGAGTGTTGTAGGTGTTACCAAAAAAAAGAAGTAACGAAATCCGTTACTTGTTACTTACAAATAAAAAGGCACGTGATACCGACCTACGTTATTTCAAAATAAAAGGAACGCGGTACCGCAGGCGAGACTTTCTCCAACTCGAACGATCGTTAGTCGATCCGATCAGGCCTTGGCCTCTGACTTAGCGGCGCATCCGGCGGCTGGCTGACACGAAGCACCGTGAGACTCGAGGCGACCGCATGAGCACGGTAACACCATAAAAAAGCTACTCGCAGATTATAAAAGCCACCTTCTCGACAATCCATTGGCTGCGAAACACTCTCCCTCTGCTTTCCCCTTCTGCAATACTCTGCACTCACTCAAGCTGTTAAACTCATCATCATGGAAGACGAAGGTTTTGTCCCACATGTGGCAGCATCTAAAATCCCATTTTGAATGTGCGTCCGAAAAAGGCGGCAATCTGCAAGGGAAATGCAGGCTATGCCTCCCCAAGACGAAGATGCTCTCCGTTGAAAAAGTTTCAAATTCCAATATCAGGAAGTACCTGAAGGTACGTTTGAACTTTTATTCTTGCATTCAGCTTCACATGTAAAACTGTTTAAAGTTATCTCAGAGCGCTTGCGTTCCAGACAACGTTTTTGTGTATTTTTTTTCGTCCTTACCTAACTGCAATGAACATAAAGACCCCAATGAGTTCAGTAGTGCATTTGGCGATTGTATTGCCTCTTGTCAGGGTAAACCGAGATTATGCGGTGACGTCTCTCCAGGCGCAAACGATAACGGATATCCGACCAGAAGTTCAAGAATCAGCTTATGTTGCGTGCTAATAAACCATGTTGGTAACCAGATTTGCGGAACTGTATAATTCTGTTTGTCACCTGTAATGATACGTACTACGCATAACGGAAGTATTTTCTAGAATTGGATTATATTTCTCAAGATGGTGCTCTACTCAATATACTT
>JAZHYW010009328.1:0-12878 GCA_037355805.1 Ixodes ricinus | reverse complement strand
AGCGTTCGGTTACGTATTGTAACCCGAGGCGTATAGCTTGTCTTAACGCATGCTTGTTGTATTTTTTGTGCCAGAGCCTTTCTGTTAGCGATTCGAGGTATGTGGACTAGCCAGTGCTGGGAATTTCGACGCTGCGAAGCTCGGGATCTTGCTTGTGTACGAATCAACAAGCTATAGACACCAGTAAATATGCATACATTGAGCTCGCGCTCTTTACATTAGTTTGGTTGACCAGGAAGTTTGTTTGTTTCGTGTGTCCATAGACAAAATATAACTTTTATGCATTTACTGTTTTTCTTAATCGCCTGAATACGCGAGGTAAAACTTGGGAGGCGCCATTGAAAAGCTCCATTTGAACACACTTCCCATCGCTTATCTGTACTGCCCCTGCAGCACTGCACGAATTCGTGAAGTCCCCAACCGCTTGCATTTCACTAATATTCAACATCGCGTATACGCATAAAGTTATCCTGCAATCATATAGGCACATTCGTACATACAAACCGTTTTAAGAAAGCAAAAGTCGAGCACTTGTGTGAAGAATGTCGCACCATTCGGTGGAAGTGCGCCGGACGGACATGAACCCCGGTGCGCCAAACGAACGAAATAATTCAAAGCGCATTTGACGGTTGCTAATGGCAATAATATTTGTTATGTGTTTGCTTTCTTCCTCACTGAGTATGCCGAGATAATTTCAGACACACCGTTCAGGTACAGATCTTGGGCGTCAGTAAAAGGTCGTCTAAACAGGCTTAGCGAGGAGTAGGGGACGCTTGTTAAGGCCTCTGTCGTAGCTAGCCGATCTCAGCGTTTGCGAAAACTTAACCTTATATCAGCATAAAATTTGAGTGTGAGATATGTGATGACACGAGGAAGACATCATAGTAACTTTTGTGCAGTAGTGAGGTCGAATTTAGTGCGTTTCCTTAGAAAGTTAATGCGCCAACGCTGGTTCAACTTTGATACTCCTGTGAGCGTGCGGCTTGCTTTTCACCCAGTGAAGTGACAAGAAACGAACGTTTGGCAAACAAAATATGTGTAGGGCTCAAGGTGACCAAATTTCAGTTGTAGTTCACTGGTACTAGACGGGATTACTGACACAAGCTCAAAGATGCACTCGTGGGGTGAGGTGACTAAGCCACGTCTAACTACGTTTGCATACGCACGCACAATATCCGGTGTTTCGGGAACCAAGAAAAATGCCCCGGCCTTCGTTTTTGTATCGCTCGAGAATGAGTGTATTCTACGTTCGTGAAAAGTTAGATAGTCGAAAACGCAAGCAGCGCGTTCGGTCGCGGCGTGATAGCATGAGATGAAGCTGCTCAGTCGAAACCGAAACTGAGTGGCCAACTAGTTCCCAGAGTGCACTGCGTGGTATGTTCGCCGTGACGGGGCGCGTCGGTTTTGGAAGAAGTCTATTTTGCGTGACGGGTTAATCTTCTATAATCTTGTAGGGGGACAATAGCAACTTCTGCGACACACAAAGGAATTCTCGGGAAGAGGGGAGTTCCTCCTTCCCCCTTCTCCCGTCGTGGCCGGAGACGAGACAACCTCCACCACTAGCTGTCAAGGTTCCTAGACGAGCATTACAAACGAGGCGTTAGCGACATCCACCAGGTGCTCTTTGCTAATCGTTTAATTCGTTTTAAAATTCCTTTTCGAGACTTTTTAGCAAGATATTGGTATGTTCCATGTGATACTGCTCTTTTGAACAAATATAGACCAAAAATGAGCGCCGAAATTTCGTTGTAGTATCCCTTTAACGCACTGTGGAGACAGCATCAGCCGTATCGCCATACCGGCGCTCGGATTCCCGAATGTCTTTGAGAATCGATAGAACTTTGAGTGCTTCCAGCATGAAATTTTCGCATTTTCTTAGCTTTGTTTGAACGTTGGAATCGTCTGAGCATCGACGCGAAATGTATGCGTCGGACGTTGGGCCTAGGGGAATTCGTTTCAGCCCAAAATAACTGCATAATCACAGCCAACATTTAGCTGAGGAAGGCTCCCGCGATCTTTTACGTTTTGTAGCTTATCAACAACCTAACGATAAAACTTCTAGCATTAAATATTCTGCATTTTCCTAGCTTCGGCTTTAACGTCTGAGAATCGAAGCGAAAAGTGTACGTCGCGTTAGGGCCTAGGGGAAGTTGAATCAGCCCTGCGTCACCGAATAACCATAGAAACTTTTTGGCGAGGAAGCTCCCTGCAATCTCTAACCTTTTGTGCTAATCGACGACTCTACGTTCGATCGCTTTTCTTCCTTTTTTTTGTGAAGTGCGAAGTTCACACATATTTTCTGCTGCGAGGATGACGTTTTATTGAGTGTGGGGAAGAATAAATCATTGCGGGCTCCTGCTTCAAAGCTATTTGACTTGTTATAAGAACAACCGTTTTGGTGTACGCATAGATTAACTGCACATTTTTTTCTTTCGGCAGGATTTATTGCAGCAATACTTTTTTTCATCAAGAGTGCATTGTACTAGTCGGTCAATTATTTACTTGTTCTAATTGCCTGGACGAGATCATTCATATTTGTGTTCATCCCTTGCCCGAAGAGCAGTCATTGTTAAGAGGGCATAGTACCTCCAAGCGCCATAGAGAATACATGTAGATTTTTGACGTTTTCAAAAAATTACTACATGAGAACTGCTCTTTGTATTTGCTTGAAACTTTTACGATAAAGAGATTAATACTTAATTGATTCATTGGCGCAGATTATATCTCTCAGTATTTAGTAGAAATATTTTATTTTAAATCGTGAAATCGACTCAAAACGGCAGTTTTGACACTTTTGGGTTTAACAACGTTTTACATAATCTACAAATTTTTAGAAAACAGATGTGTTTGCGCAAGTGCCTCTAAAATTTATTACGGAATCGATTGGTATAAAAATAATAAGTGTAGGTTAATCCGTTTCGGAACTACAGCGATATTTCCGAAAGCAAGTTTTTGGTCTCAAGTTTCAACTATTTTTATGTGTTTTGCATTTTGTTCTCCTCCCGCTAGATGGCGGTCTCTGTCCGCAAGGACGAGAGATCAAGTAGTTTCTCCGTGTGGCTTGGTGCACGCATTTGTCTTGTATTCATACGCGATCTTCTTTCGCGCGGGCGAGAGCGAGAGCGGCTGACGGCTGACGGTGACGGGCAGTTCAACGCAGCTGCGCTTCGCGTTTGGTGCGTTCGAATTTGTGTCGCTCGGAAGTGTTGCGTTCGCCTCTGGCGTCATGGGTCGAAAGCAAGCACCCTATGGCAAGCGAAAGCTTCTGAAGTCCCACATTGAGAATACTCGGAAGCGACCGTCTGTGGAAGCTTCGCACGTTGAGGTTTCTGGTGAAATCGAGCCATCGTGTTCCAACCCGGATGGTTTTGTTTGCGAGATTACCGAAGGTGGTCCTCAAGCCGCGACCGTGCGAGGCTCGCTGTCAACGCTCCTCGGCAAAGGGGACCCGGTATGTCCCGTGGCGGCGGTGGTCGGTTCTTCGGAGCGATCTGAGGCTGCAGGAACAGGTATTGGTTTAGGCTCTGATGTGGTCAAATCCACGGTCGAACCGTCCAAAAACTTGCAACCAGCCGCATCCGTGCTCGATGGTCGTCGCTTGGTCGACATTATGCACTTATTTCAGTCTGTTCAAAGAATTTGCGATCATGCTCCTTTCAGTTGTTCGTTTGCGGACATGGTGTTCGTCTCAGAACGGAGGCACGGCTTGCGCAGTTCCTTCACGTTCGTTTGCAAGATGTGCAACAAGAAAGATGTTATCGAGTCGGAGTTACCTCCTCAAACGACCGAGGCGAGTTCTAGCATGGACGTGAACACTGCTGCGGTGTCAGGAATAATTTCCATTGGTAGTGGGCAATCGAACCTTGTTGAGCTTTTAGCATCGATGAATGTGCCGTCCATGTCCAGCAAAACTTTTGCAAAGCATGAGACGACGGTGGCTCGGGGTTATTGAAACCGCGGCTCTGGAATCCATGAAAAAAGCCGGAGAAGAAGAAGCCAGGCTTGCAAGAGAATCTGGTGAGATCGATGCCGAAGGCTGCCCACTTGTGACGGTCATTGCTGACGGCGCCTGGTCAAAGCGATCGTACAAGAACGATTATTCCGGTGTGACGAGTTGGCGTGCTTGACGAGTTCACCTATGACCAGCTGGCCTGTGACGACCGGGCTTGTGGCGAGTTTTCCTAGACCCCTTCGCCGCACTCATTGAGTGAGCCGAATAGAAAAAACTAGTACCCGAGAAGAAAAAAAAAAGAAGAAAGCAGGATGCGGCGACACATCCGAGAAAAATGATTCAGGACTCCGCTCCCGCAATCTTCGAATCTGTTTTTTTTTTTTAATCTGTTATATTTGTTGTAGCGCTTGGAATCCTCCTTTTTTCAGTAAGCTTCTGCGCATGCTCGATCACCATATTTGAGGGGCTGTAATCCGCACGCTGTTTGTTTGTTTGTTGTCCTATCCCGGGGCTGGCTATTTTTAGCCTTTCGGCAGCATGAGGGACGCTAACGCTAGCTAGGCCAGGGAGAAGGCGACGTTTTTGACGAGGAGGGGACGAGGACATCCAGTGCTTTCGTAGAATACCGTGATCGAAGTATAGGTCACGTGACACCTACCAGAAAAAAAAGGTAATATCCCAATCACGGCTTTCCACGAAGCAGCTAAAAGCTCAACCACCAAAGAAAATTAAAAAAAAATATCGTGCAAAGCGAACGAAAAATATCTAAAAAACATTACAACTGTGTGTCAATATATATATATATATATATTTTTTACATGGCTTGGCTATGTTTTGTTTCCTTGATTTGTTGTTATGACGGTCCGCGTGGGTGTCATTGGTTATACTTATTGGAAAAACTCCAATGTCGCTAGGTTCACTGACCTGGCTATCAGAGGCTGAGGTTTTCTCAGATGTTAGCAATATTCCCGTGTTTAAAAAGACAGATTTGTAAATATTTGCAGACAAAAACAACAAATAAAGATAATTTTTCTTATTTCATGTTTGTTTGTTTTCGTACGTTTGAATGCCACTAACCTTGCTATCCAGTTTTAGCTAACTCTTCGCTCACTTCGTATGATGGATTTTTTTTTGTCGCATGTTTAGTGCTTTTATAGAATGCCGCTATCGGAATATCAGAGCATATTTTTATTGTGGGTGCCACGTGACCTGGGGGACACTCTAGCCATAGCGATTCGAAATGTCCTTCGAGTCAAAATGTCCATTATTGGACGTTCTAACTCGCTTGGAAATTATGTTTTGTTTGTTCGTTGAATATTTTGATCTGGAATCCTGGCCTGAATCAACAACTCATACATAAATCGTTCAAATAAAGCTTTTCTTTTTTTTTTTTTTTGTTAGAACACTTGGTTTGTGTCGCAAGATATTTTGTTTCAGCTCCCGAAAGAGTACGCAAGCTCCGTCTCTCACGCCCGACAGTGGATGGAACCGCCAAAGGCACATTGTTGCCAGAGGGTGCTGCTAATCTGGTCTAGAAAAGCTAAGGGGATCATGCTGTTTTATTTTCTTCTTGATTTCCACTTTAAAATGCCCTGCAGCTCAAAACAACGAGTACACACGCATGAAAATAGCACTACCTAAAAGTTAAACTGCTAAGAAAGGGGTCTAGGACTTTTCGGTGTAGGATGTTTCGGTGTGGACTTTTCGGTGTGGAACTTTCTTGCTGTTGGAGCCTTTCCTACACACATTACAAATAATAAAGCCGACACCTTTACAGAAGGCGCCGAGAACGCCTGTATCGACCCAACGCGTAAATACTATGTGATGCGTCTTGTTACGTTGAAAAAGAGACACCAGTGAAATAAATATAACGTCCAACGTATCCAGTCCTCCCGCAGGATGGTGCTGCGCCTAACAAAGTCACTTATATCATTATGTTGCAATTAAGCACGCATTGCAATAACGAGTCTTAGGAAAGGATATGTCACAAAGGAGATCAGAGATTGAGAGTCGCTGACGCAGATGCTACTCCGTGATTGCACGTCACGTTATTATCATATGATGGAAGTGAGTTGACCGTATAAAAAGTGACCACACCTACAAGTGATTATAAAATGACAGAAACGAAAATCACTTCTAGCCTTTTCCTAAAATGAGATGCTAATCATAACAAACAAAAAAAAACAATATCGAGAACGCGTTTGACGTTCACGTAGTGTGTGCACCATGTTGAGGGCACCCCGAGTCTGTCGGACACCTCTCCGTCTCGAAGCTTGTACAGAGGAACTGCCGCGGGACAAACGTGCTACAATCGCATACCCTTCCAAGGTCATCGCTTGGGCGACCGCGGTCGTCCAAAAAGCTTTTTGTTTTCCTTTTTTGAGGGCGGGGAAACAAAACGGGGGGGGGGGGTGTTTAGGCCCCGATTGTCTTCCTCCTTTGTGGCTTTTCGATGGATGCGCTCTGTCTATGTATGCGTACTAATTTCTTTTTTTTCCTTTTAGTAGTTGGTTGTTACTTGCCTTGACTCGGGTCCCAGTGGGTGCATTGTCGTTGTATGCGTACTATTTTTGTGTTTTGTTTATGTTAGTGCTTGCCTTGATGCGGTATCAAGGTGGACGAAAAAAAAGAATAAAAAATTGTCTTCGACAAAAAAGAAGAAAAAAAGGTTTGTTGTTTTTGCGGTCAGGAGCATTTTCAAAGCCCGTGGAACCTCGCCTTCGTTCCCGTGACATGTCGCTCGCTTTCGCGTAGCACCCCTCGATTCTGAAGGCCACCGTGTTTTTCCGTGAAGAAGGCGATTTCGGGTGCACGCAGTGTTACCAAAGGGGAAGAAGGGGAGCTCTCTTCTTTTCGGGACTCTCTTTTATGGGTCTCCACGTCTCGATTGTCCTACAAAAGCAACTTTCATTTATTTCTCGCTCGTGGCTTCCAAGTACTGCGCGCAGCTAGTGAGATAGGGTATAGTTATAGCTGATTAACACGATGCATATTTCTAACGCACAATAGTTTTGCGAAATCAAGGTTTCGCTCAAATGGATAACTCACACGTACAGTTCGACGGGCAATACCTTTGACGTATTGACTCGCGAGAGATGGCCCCAACACGGCTGAGTCTGGCGGTTTTCCAGACCCAACATCTAAATTTTGCTCTCTTACCTGCTACCATTTCGCGCACATTTTGCGCCATATCGAAATGAAAGCACATGGCGAAAGTGACGCTCGTTTTCCGCTCGATGAAATTTCACGCCAGCTCGTTGTCTTAGCTGGTACCTTGAGCGTTTCACAACGATGCAGAACGTTCAACAAGAAAAAGAAAACGTACGATGGCATCTTTTGTACACTCATTACTTCTATAACACCGAGCCGCCTCGTATCCTTTTGTTTTTCTTTCATTGTACTAATTTCTTTCTGCGCATTACGGCTGTTACGACGCCAAGTCCGTCTGCACTCTCGAATTTGAACTTAGGCTCAGACCAGGGGCGGACCAGTTTAAATCAGGAAAATATAATTAACACTGTAGCAAAGTAAATCTATCATATCGATCGGAAATACGATTTGACACATTCCATCTGAACACGTACTGTGCACAGAGAATGCAATAGCGAGTCAGCGTGCAAAACGCCGCCACACAACGCTACCATAACATCTCAGCGATTTTTGCATAGCACCGAGTACGGAAAAGAGAAAACAATTATTAATTCACACAAACGAAGCAAATTTATCTGAAGCCCGCACACTCCGTAGGTGCAGTCTACCTAAGGTTATCAATAGACTCGACCATGTCATTTGTCGAAACAGATAAGACATTGGCAAAAATGGTTAGACTGAATAGGTGAATCTAACGCACGCAATTACCAACCGACGGTCGCACGCCTTCAATATCATTTCCATTTGTCACTGCGCACCTTGGACACAATTTGGGGAGCAACACATGTTTACGCCGCCGCCCAAGGTCTTCATTCAACGTGTAGTGCTGACCAAAATAAAATGCTAACATGACTCTCAATCGCTCACCGCAAAGTATACGATTTCGAAAAGGCGGTACTGTACGTCACTTGAAATAAAAACCCAAGCTATAAAAACGAGCGTCGTAAAAAAGAGGACCGACATTTTTATTCCCACCTCCGAACAAAAACGAGCGCCACGCACTGCATCACACAGCGCAGAGGCCGGACTCGGCCACACTGAGCTGACTGACAAGAGACATACCAAGCGCGCGCGAGGGAGGGAGAAACTTCCTCCGCCGGAGAACAGCGTCACACGACACGTTTCGGGGATCTATTTCACGCAGCGGCTACCGCGGGCCTTTTCTCACTTCGATACTGGCGCCATCTAGAATTCGCGCGTTCAACCATGTCGCGAGCCGCGCGCCATCTGGCGCCTGAAACGGACGAATAAATAGAGGTACCGCGCCCTCTTAAAGAATGTTGACTATCATTCCTTTCCGGTCTCTTCAATAGACTTTTTTCAAAAGTGTGGGCTGCCTATACTTCGTATCACCGTAACTTGCGAAAAGGCCACCGCCGCAGCCCCTCGAACCAATCAGAGAGACGGAGTGAAGGTGTGACAAATTTGTGCAGACGAGCACTCTGATGATATGTTGTCATGTGCCTCTCTCTCACAACGTGCATATTGACTTACGAAACTATAGCCTTTTTTGTTTCCCAAATTGTGATGGAACGAATTACAGTAGCTACTACTTTAATTACCCAAGGCCTTCATACTTCGCACATTTGTTCTACAATATTGCTATGTCCGCCATCACAGTGAACACGGCTGAGCGCCTATTGGACTCGAATGCTGCAACAGGATACCTTGCTGGGCTGGTTGCTTGAACGACATAATGAGAAACAGCGCAAAGGGACAGGACACACAGTAGAAGGACACAGGACATACGCTGACTAACAACCAAAGGTTTATTATAAATTCCACGCTGTCTTCACGGCCCCCTGCAAACTATGTAAACTCTGCGCAATGTCAAGCGGGACCAAACCTAGGAACGGCCCTTGTGACACGAGGCATGCCAGGCAGTTTGTGCCTTGTGTTAAGGAAGTCGTCTACGAGATCCCTCTCAGCCGTGGTAGAGTCTACCTGGGACAGACTGGTCGCTGTTTGAACGATAGGCTGCGTGAGCACGCGGCCTCGCTCGGCAGTGGTGACGGTTCCCATCTACCTATACACTGCAGGGATTGTGGTTGCTCTGCGTGACAACACAAAGGTGGTGGGACGCATTTGGGGCAAGTTGGAGAGAGAGATCATGGAAGCGGCGCGTATACTTGCCTGTGGACCAGATCACTGCATTAGTGTCGCGTCAGTGCATCTGACCAACAGGGAATTACAATTTCTCAATTGTGACCGCCCTTAGTATACTGTACACGCGATCTGTAAAGGTCTAATTTGTGTCCTGAAAGCGGTGTGCACGTGGTGCGAACGTGGAGTGTACGCAGCGCATGATCTTATTGTTTTCTCGTGCCGCTGTCAGAATTTTATTTCTTTAATATTTATTCTGGTCACGCGTTTTGCCACGTCCTTCTAGTGCCGCTGTTTCTTTCTTTATTAGCATTTATCTCTTTTGAAAGAGAAAGAAGAGCTTGTGCTTGCGCGGGCCACTGTGCGCGCGTGGAAGTTATAGTAAACCTTTGGTTGTTAGTCAGCGTATGTCCTGTGTCCTTCTTCTACTGTGTGTCCTGTCCCTTTTGCGCGGTTTCTCATTATGTCGAATGCTGCATTGGCGTTCGACGTAAACTGAGGCCCATTCGTCTGCTTTACGCCGAAAAAAAATGGTGACAGTTGTGTTGCTTGATGGGGTTTCGCATAGGGTCTATTGTGTCATACCTATAGGAAGTGTCCTGCTATATAACAATGCATCAACACATACTATTAAACTAGATGCTCAGAGGTCTGTTTGTTTTTGCAATTAACAAGTTACAGCTGTTTGCTTTAACGTTATTATCATGTGTGTAGTTTTAAGTGTCGTCTCTGCAGCAATGCCTACAAAGGCCCCTGGAGGGAATAGATTAATAAATAACATTTTCACATCACTGGAGTTGGTTTTCGAATGCGCCACATGTTCAGGAGAAGTGGAACGAGTGCAGCCCAATGCAACCAGTCTGCCAGTCTGGTGTGTCCCATTAATTATGTTGAGGGGTCAGAGATGCGAGTGTCCTCAAAAGGTTCAGCATGCGCGGTGAACAGAATTCTTTGTGTATAGACTCTGAAGGCGTAAAGGCGAGCGGAAATATGTTTATTTGGTTAGTGTATGAAATGTGTTTATTTCCACATGATTACGTAATTATTGGTTCTTTGCAAATGGTTCCATAACGAGTTCTTTCTGCGACAGTCTCGTGTCAGATGTTCAGTCGTTGTACCTGTGTTCTTTGTTGCTGGATGATGCTCCTGGCACGGCAGTGTTCAGTTTGGTCGAGTGGCAACTGGGCGGCCACTGCAATCTGATGCACTGAAGCTGCAGGGCTGGCTTCTCATCCGCAGAATTTTACTGGTAGTTTCCTGCATCAATGCAGCATGCTCGGGCATGTATTGCTTATGTGGCTGTATAGCCGGCAATAATGTTTGTTTGCTATCCAAGCCATTTCACTTCCATTTCGTAATGGCAATTTTTTCTGCATCCCGCGACGCTGCAACTTGTGTAAGTCTCGTGTGGTAAAGTGAAGTCTGGTGATGCTTGGAGTCCACTTTTGAGAACAACCAACCATTCTATCTTCAAGTCACTCAGCGGCATTCTCCCTCAAATTTGAAAATTGTGTGCTTCGTGGCGTGGACAGAGATAAATAGTGTCAGCAAATTATTAGGTATTGTCCTTGGACGACAACCGACACCAAATCAACTGTCCTTGCATTGCCGCTCAGCTGCTCTGCTTTGTCGTGCTTACCTCCCGTCGAGGTGAAGGGGATCTGGAGAAGGCCGCCGAAGATAATCCTCAATGTTTCACGAACGCTCGTCGAGACGTGGTCGAGGGTCGTTCGGCACGAACCCTTGCAGGCAAATTCATTGGTACGGGCATCTCCAGTAGACATGGTCGGCCTCATGCAGTGGTAGCAGAGTGGTTTTCGGTCAACCATTCGCAGCACCTCCGTTTTCCTCGGTGTACTTTGTTCAGCGCGGACCTACACTGGTTCTTCCCGATGTTGGGAATGCTTTGGCGTTGGGGTGTCTCGTTAAATTGGCATTGAATAGTAACGGGTAGCTGGTGGCGGTCGTCGCGCCTTTGAGGCCTAAGTCGCCCTCGGTTCGTCAGATGCCACTTCGCTCGAAGAAGTCTCCACTTGAAATGTCTGTCGAACTTCTTCCGAAACAATCTCGGCAACCAAAATAAAAGCAGCAGCTGATGGGAGGAAGAACTTCCTGATCTCCCGGACAACGTTGTGGATGATGTCGCGGATGCCTGGGAGGCCGGCGTTGAAGTTGCAGCTGTTGTATTGGTGGTTTACTGGCGCAAAAGCGACGAAGGCCATACTGCGCCAAACATATGTAATAATGCTGCTCAGAGTAATAGTCTTTAAAGGCTCACTGTGAAATCAGATCTAGGACAAAAGTTTTGGTACTAGTAGAAGATGAAAGAGAGACACGGAAGTTAAAATCGATGTAAAAAAACACTTTTTTCTATGTATGTAATGACACGATTGAAGGGAATGATGGGATGCTCACCCACTAAGAGTGCAGGATGGAAAGGAATATTGTATGTGGAAAAATTCCGGGAAGCAAGCACGCCGGTTCTGCTCAAGACCTGAGCAGAGCCAAAGGATATGAAGGACTGTTAGTGATTTTCCGCAGTGCTCACAGACTGGAGCGTCTCCTCCACAAAGGAGATGCCCATATGTCACTAAACTGTGTCCAATTCTAAGGCGGCAGTGGAGAACTTCGATGAAGCGATTCTCATGAGATGCACTCTCCCATAAAATAAACCTGGTTTTACCATATGGAGCTTATTTTCACGTTCCTGGTCCCATTCAGACTGCCACATTCGGAGGAGTGCATTGTTTAATGAGGGGCTTCACATCTTGGTAGGGTAGGCCAGTAGAGGTCACTGTGAGATTTTTTGTGGAGGTAGCCAACTGTTCAAACGATTCCAAGGAGAGGCGACGAAGCATTTTATAGTGGATAGAATCGAGACCTGGTGAGGATTGTTTCTTGGTGTCAAGAGCCAGTTTTAGCTCACAAACCGTAAAAGGTTTGTTGTAAGGTTCAGAATTCGCACCTGATAACTTCAGTCGCTGACATTCTGCATTCCTCTTGAACTGCTTAAAAACAGTATTGTAGTTATCAGAGGAAGACACACCCTGAAAGTGCATGCCGAGGGCATTTCCCATATCCTTTAACGATGAAGGAGACGGGGCAAAGAGAGGAGGAACAATGAAGCCACGGTAGTCACCCTAAATTTACGGTAGCGGTCCCACACCTCTTTCGCGGAGGCAGCGCTGCTCAGGGAAGAGACATACTTCTTCCAGGATGTTCGTTTTGCCTGCTATCGTGTCCACCAGAGCCTTCGCCTTTCTTTTTCTAAACTCCATCAAGTTTTTGGGAATTGGATATCCTCGAAAGGTGTCCCATGCTCTTTCTGGTTTCACCTAGTTTTGCTGCACTGCTGGGTCCACCACGGCTTGCACCGTTTTGGGAGGTTTGGGGATGTCTTGGGGATACAGTGATGTGCCGCATTTATGATTTGCTCGGTAACATATAAAGTAGCCTCCTCTGGTGTCATACTCTCAAGCATTAACGGGTCAAGTGTGGCTTCCAGTTGAAACAGACCGCAATCAGTCTTATCAAGTTTCCATAGGGAATTCGCTTTAAAAAAGTGGGCAATGGAATATGACTTTTTAAAACGATGGGAAAGTGATCACTTCCAAGAGGATCATCTAAAACCTTCCATAAAAAACAAGGAAATAATGTAGCTGATGATATATAT
>JAZHYW010009327.1:0-12218 GCA_037355805.1 Ixodes ricinus | reverse complement strand
TCTGTAAACCTTACGTGACAACACTTTGGGATGCTCAAAGTCATTTTCCATTTTGAACACTATAAACAAATTCTGTCCAAATCGCTTTGAAGAGGCGATACATCATGAGCCTGAATTAATTTCATGGTGCAAATGCAGTAGTCAGTGTACAGTCTTATCTGCGATGGAATTTCCTGGGTTATGTCATTGACAAAAATTAAAAAGAGGAGGGGCCCAAGCACGGAGCCCTGTGGTACTCCGAAGCACATCAACTGGTGGAGACTTTAACCCATTTACAACTATATACACATTTTTTACGATCGCTCAAATAGTTGGCAATCCAGTAGTACGCGTTCCTATCAAGATTTAGGCTCCTGAGTTTTTCTGAAATGAAGGAGTGCGGGACCGCATCGAAGGCTCTTCGGAAGTCCAAAGAAAATGCAATCGACTTGCTTTCGACTATCCACCGATTGAGCTAAGTCGGGTAAATTAGTCGATTGGGTGTCGCAAGAGAACCCGGCTCGAAACCGTTGCGTGGAAATAAAAACAAAATTAGTATTCAAGTGCGAGATCAGATTACTATAATGTGCTCCATTATCTCGCATGAAACACTCTGTTAGCGATATTGGTCTGAAGTTCTCAACAATGGTTTTGGCTCCAGATTTATGTTCTGGTACAACATCTGCATGTTTCCAGTCGTGAGGCAATGAACCACACTGCAATAACTGGGTAAAATAATGAAAATATAGCAACTAATTATGTCAGCCCATGATTTGAGAACATGGTTCGGATACCGTCGGGTCCGATTGCCTTTTCAACTTTAATGTTATTTATTAAATTAAGAATCCCATTGTGACCTATCACAATTTCTTGCATATGTTCGAAACTGTCAGCATTTTTATGCCCAAGGCTTCACTTTTCAATCCAGGGGAAAATAGGTTGGAAGTAACGATTAAAGCAGTAAGCTTTAAGGCGTTCGTCCGTAGTTAACGAACAGTCTACCATAAGGTGCGGAATTCATCATGGACCCCTTAGGACTAGATTGTAACAAACTTCCACATTTGCTTTGGATTTGTTTTGATCTTGCCTTCTGATAGAGTTAAGATAGCAACTCCTCGCTATCACTGCCTTTCTCTTGAATTCAGCTTGAATATCTTTGTAGTTTCACATACTTATTTTTATTTATACTCGCTTTGTACTTGCTATATTCTCGTTTTTGTTTGTAAATCAGACAGCGAAGTGTATTTTGACATCCATGGCTTTTGTCTTCTACGCCTAGAACTGATGGTTCTGCAACTTCAGCGATGCCCTCGACGTTATGATCCGGAATCGAGTGGTGTGTGGTGTGCGCGATGTTGGGGTGTAGAAGAGACTGCTGGCAGAGTCAGCGTTACACTTGGAAAAGCAAGAACAACAACGTCAGATCCCCGCTGACAAACGACTTCAACGAGGAAGAACCGTAAGCCCGCAACTACGGATCGGGTTCCCGTTGATCCGGGAAGTCGTAAAGGAGACGAATGGAGCGCGGGCGTGAATCGTTACTACACCAGACGGCGATGTTGTCCGTCACGCCGACCATATAAGGCTGATGATTCCACTGACGGAAACGCCAACTTCTAAGGATGACACACGCATGGACGACGTCGGCATTCCTGAGGCGCTAAACATGTCAGTGCAAAGAAGGTCCACCCGTCAGAGACGGAAGCCTTCGCGCTTTTAAGCCACCTAATGTAATCTAAGCGATGGAGGAGTGCTACGTACGCGCCGTACGAGCCAGCGGTACGAGCCATGTTCCCGACCGACGGAGCGCCACCCAACACCCCCGGTTTCACAATCGGGGCTCCGGCGGAGTTTCCTCTCCGTCTCTCTCCTGGCTGAAACATAAGCAGCGGCGGATCACCGTCGCTCACCGGCGCGCAGAAGATGCTCTGTGCTGGTTTTGACTGGACGCTTTCCTTTCGCTATAATAGACTACAGCTAACCGCCACGTGACTCAGCCATCGTCGCTCAGGTAAAGAAGTCACATCAGGTACCAATAAAGATGCATTTTTATGTAGAGAAATATTAGTGAAAGTTTAGAATCTAGCCACTGAGTTTAAAATTTCACGTATGTTGTGACTTTAGTCACGAGCTGAGACTCACCGTAGTCTAGCTGATGCCATTACGTGACCAACCGTCACCTTGACAACCTTCGTGACTGCCGTGCACTAAATGTCGTGAGGGCTTCCGTCATTAACGGCGCTCTTCAGACGTCCGTTAAGGCACCCTTTTCACAACCACGTGTGCTCGCCTTCCCCTACCAGGTGTCGGCCAAAATGCGGCCAAAGCCTCCACTGCGCATTTCCTCGCACCATTTGTTGTCGCCATCTCCCTGGTTTCGACCATTTCGTCACGTACGACTGACACCAACACCGCCTAGAGGTAATGCACCAGCGTTGAGAAGAATGAACTCATTAGCGGCAGGAGGAGGCAATCCTGAATGTTGGTCTTCTCTTTCTTCACCACCGAAAATGACTTCCGTTGCAGTTGTCGAACGTAGCGGTAGTAGATGGTGATGTCCTTGATGTCGTATTTGGTGATGGTAGACTTCCGCTATGAGCCAGGATTGGGGTTGCATCATCGACGATGTTTGTCGCCGATGCTGCAAAAGCCTTCAAAATGATCGACCGCTGCCACCGCCGCCCTTGCTAATCGAACCCGGTCCGCTACTGGCGAAGCGAATACGTTGCCATTGAGCTACGCCGTACCGTTAAGAACTCGCTTTGTGCTTTGAGTTTTGTAGAACCCGATACTCACTGCACGTGCTCCGTGGAAAAACAAAGCAAAAAAAACAATATAGCCGATCACAAACTGCCGCCGTGGCGCTGTCAAGGCCAAGAACTCGTGCCGGGATACGCTCTTTAACGCGCTAAGGAACAAAAAAGAAACAAAAGCGTTCGGAACAAAATGCCTCAAATGTCTGTATTGTTTAGAACAGTGGACTTTAAAAAAAAATGTTACAAAACGATGATTTATCCTCTTCTAGAACAGGGTCACGATTTTGAGACAAACCGTTTATCGGCCGCTCCAGGATTGAGTATGCAGGCAAGAGAGAAGGCTTGCCTTGTGCATGATTTGCAGGCATCTGGCAACATTATGTTCGCGTCGCACCATGTGCTGGTGATCCGGGAGGGTGGTTATCATTTGGGCTCGTTCTAGTTTCAACAATCTCGTTTTGACGATTTTCTCAAAATGACCGTTCTCAAAACTTCCTTCTCGGTTGGGTTCGGCGCATGTGACCCTATTCTGGTTGCATATTTCATGTGTCCCTGTTATGGTTGGGTCACCGCATGTCCCCGAAGGAGCTTCTGCAAGTTCACCCTCACCCCTCACAGCTCACCTATAAACGCCTTGCAGACGCGCCAGATTACAGCCATCATTGCTGACCTTCTCTTGTCTTATTCAGATGCCGAGCCACTGAAGCGGGCTTTGACGCGCTTCCCCAAAAGCATATGCTGGAAGAACAGTAGTACAACCTAGAATGGCAATAGCCTCTCCTGCTGTGGTAGTGACAAAGTGAAATAGATCGAATTCTGGAGAAAAAACACTGAGGGTCAGTTATGGAGGCACCCATGCGAAGGCTGCGTAACAAAGCGTCTATACACAAGTGCTCTCACATACGCACGCACACTTGCTTAAGTTCCGCGGTTTGGTTAATAGTTCCTAAAATACGTCCCTTTTGCTCTTCCAACATGCAGCCAAGGTCATGATCCTTTCTTTGGGTTACCTGGAAGTGATAAAGGCGCTGGGCAAGAAAATACCCAGCTGCTCTTTTGTGTCGAAGCACTACTTGCAGTTCTCTCTCCTCCCGGGTCGTGGAGGTCACTGATGTGGTACCCCTCCCCCCTCCCCCCCCCCCCCCCGCACACAGACACACTCCGTACTCAACGTGTACTGCAGCGTACGCTTATAGCCGTCGGAGCTCAATCCAGGGGTGAAAACATTCCACGCCCTATTCGTCACTAGAAGCGAACGATACAAAATGCGAAGGCCCAGATACGAAAAAAAACCCACAAAACAACCGGTTGAGATGTTTTGAGGTGTTTACTGATCAAGCGCAGTTTGAATAAAAGGTTGACGACTACGACTGCAATAATCTTCTAACCTCTGTAGAAGCACCAATGCTACATGATAAAGTAGTAGAATTACTATTGCATTTTTCTTCGCAATGCAAAAAAAGAGTTATCATTAGAAGGCGTATGGAAGCCTACGAATAAATTACGCCCGAAGTTTTAGTGGCTATAATGTTTAAGAAATTTCTTTGGAGAAGATGTAAGCGTTCACTACATAATGAAAATCTAAAAGGTGAGTTAAAAATTGCCAGGAAACAGGGCATCAGCATTAATCCGTTCTTCTCGGAGCAGATATTTTAAAAGAGAATTTGTAAAGAATCGTCTCAATTCTGCGAAAACTTGGGAATGCGCTAACCGACTTCTGGGTAGGCGTAATAAACGTTCTATTGATGATATGATAGATACTGTAAACGACTTGTTTTTCGCGGGCTCAATACTTTCGCGATTTAGGTCAAAGCGGAAGTTTTTCGAATACTTCGCGGGTTCTAAGTTTCGCGCCTCAGTGGGATCTCAATATCGACTTCCAATGTGTTTTCATTTTACCGGAGTGGTTCGCTAACCTATTTCTCATAAATTAGGTCCTCAAAAAATTAAGTCGCTTACAGTAACTCTTTTGCGCCGGTTACAAAAATAAAAAAACATAAATAAAACTGGATGACTTCAACGCTTTTTTTCCGCACGTCCGGGCCACTCTAGTCTAATGATGACGTCATTAACAGTACTTTACTGAAAAACCATGAAGTATCAGCTTTCCTTTTTCCAGCGTCAAAAGGTGAACTACGCGATTATTTATGTTCCTTTAAGGAAAAAAAGTCTGCAGGTTTTGATGAAATTATGATACGCGATCTCCGGAAGGAATTTTGAAAAAACTGAAATATATTCTCTTGGAAATGTAAACGGTATTATAGAGACAGGAGATTGGCTGACAGGAATGAAAACTGCGATTATTAAGCCACTCTCCAAACAGGGAAAGTAGAGGACTTTAAAAGTTATCGGCCAATATCAATTTTATCTTGCGTTTCGCAGGTACTGGAGAGACATCTTTTAAAAATATTGAGTAGTTTTGTTGCACGGTTTAGTTTATTGTCTGTTCATCAATACGGATTTGTTGCGGAACGTGGAACACGGGCACTTTTGGAAACATTTAGCGACTGCCTAAACTCAGGATTTGATAATAATATGTTTATTTGTGCAGTTTCTTTGGATGTATCACAAGTCTTTGACAGCATAAATTAGGAAATAATTTTTTGTAAACTGTTCAGTCTTGGTTTTAGAGGCGCTTTTCTTTCTATTCTGAAAGGGTAACTTTCAGGGCGATCTGAGGTTGTGGCTTTTAGAAATCGCAAAAGTCGTAAAACTTCCTTAACGGCCGGGGTGCCGCAAGGCTGGTCTTGTCGCCCTTGCTGTTTACTTTATACATAAGTGCCTTTCCCTCGTGTATTTCTGAGTGTAGAGTTTTTCAATACGCAGACGACAGGCTTCTGGTGTCGTGTGATACAAGTTCTCATGTGGCCATTAGGAAGCTGCACAATAGCCTCGTTAGTGCAGTGGACTGGTTTCTATTCAAATTTAATTACGGTGAATGCTCCAAAGACTAAGTTTATTTGCTTCAAACACCCGCTTAAGAAAGTTGAACTGTCAGCTTCCGTCTTTCTGCATACTTCTAGCTGCCCCTCACTTAAGTGCATTCGGTGCAGTATGCAAACTCAGTTAATACTTAGGCATTTATTTGACAGCGATTTATCGTGGTGTACGCATGTAACTCTCTTGTGCAAGCAGTTAGGATGTGTACATGCTGTCTCGACAATGTGAAACGGTTGTTACCTTTTACTGATAGAAAAATGAGAATGCACGCTTCTGCATACAGATATTTACGACATGGTATATCCCTCTTTGCGGGATGTTATCGTTTTGGCAAGCTAGAATTTATTCTTTATTAAAGGGTACTTTATGGAACATCGCGTTTGACAAGGCCGAGGTCTCTAGCTGCTCTAAATTTAAAAATTTGCGCCTGCCCCTTTCAGTGGGTTATTTAAAGGGACAGTAGTACTTCACCATTTTTGGAATTCGAATCGACTAAAGGAATCTTACCGCTTATTTCGTCAAAGGTTCATCACGTCAACAGGGCTTTCGGGTTAGGACAAAAGCCACTGTTCCGCTTTCCAGTTTGTGCCTTATTTTTTTGTGCCTCTTCGAGAAAGGAGGCGTAGTGTTGTTTTGTAGCAGTGAATGCCGTGAACCACGGAGATTTCATAAAAGGTTGAAAGGGGGCCGAGCAGTTGAAGCTTTTATATTTTACCCTTACCATTTTATCCAACGCAGCCGCGGGGAATGTAGATGGTTAGGATGAGGTGAATACGAGCTTCGAGCGACGACCCCTAGGTGTTTATTGATTTTAAGGTTTCGACACTTATCGAAGCACCACTTGTTTGCAACTTTTGTCGTTTGACAATTCAGCATTGCCAATGGCGATGGCGCCAACGACAAGTCCAGCCGAAGAAATGTTGATTGATTTAAGCTCATTCTTTTGAATTTACCCCACGTTTACACCGGAATGTTATTTTTTATATAAAAACACTACAAAATTATGCTTTGAATCCCGAAGAATCGGGTATAAAAAACCCAAAAAACTCTAATAAATTTTCAATTTCTGACAAAAGATAAACCCCGAAAAGCACCTTCCGATTTGGCGAAAACAAAAAATCGGAAGACACGGAATCTTAATTATACCGTCCGAAATGATGACCGACAGAGGATACTTCTAAGAAGCGTCAATTTACCGCTACTTCGTTTATAATATGGATTGGGTCGGATTACCCACTTAAATAAATTGGCACGACTAATGCCACAACGGTTTGCGATAAATGTCCTCATTGGGTAGTATCAGCCAGTTGAAAGAAATGCTAACTCAATAAAGCTGTGTACCTAACCACCGAATCTGAGTGTTTCTTTTTAAACATATTTTCTTACAAACCTTGAGCTTTCTCTAAAGGTGCGGTGCAACGATTTTCAGACTTCGGTCAATTGGAGGCGTAGAACGAAGAAATATTCATGTTCCTTTTACAACCTGATTTTTATTAAATTAATAAAATAAAGTAAATGTTAGAAAACCCTTCAACTTTTACATTGTCTTTTAGCGGCGTTACTCAGAATACCACATGATTTCCCAATGGGTTCCTTGTCCAGGGCCTCAAGTACTTCCTCCGCTATTGTCGATTTTCAAGGACAAGCATCTCCAGAGGTCGAGGCCAGTGATCAAGAGAAAAGTCGTTTCACCCTGGGGTTTTCGGCAAGTATAGCAGCTGAGGGGTAATGATATCGTTGTCTTCCCTGTAATCCCACAAACGAGACACCGCGGTTCCCCCAACCACCGACACGCGGCTGCAAATCGACAGATGACGTGTTTTTTTATTATTTGCGATTACGCAGCGTGATAGCACCGTTTTGTGGAAGGCGGCGCAATTTCTCTCATGTGCGTCGAGATAATGAATATAAAAACTAGCTTTAATTTATTGTGGTGCTAAAATGATAAAACTACGTCTTTAATCAGTTGATGGGAACCAGCACAAACTTGTAAGCAGTGAGAGAGTGCAGGCGAGCTGGTAATTAATCGACATCTTGTAGATCCTGAGATGGGCAACGATAAAAAAAAACGGACGAACACAACAAAATTTTAAACGTAGCTGAAATTTATAGATATGAGCACACAAATAAATAGACTTTCAGGCAAATGAAAAAGAGAAGGGGAAAAAGAACTCAAATGCATAAAAAAGACGATGAACGAGTTCGCCTCAGACAGCATGCGCCACTCCTTGGCTCCAACACTTTTGGAAAGGAGACGACCACCCAAACAACAACAACTCCATGGTCAACACACAAGGCGAACTACAAACCGCTGAAGCCTAAGCTCTATTTCCTATTTCCAAGCAAACGCTTCCCCTTTCTTTCCTTATCCCCCCAATTTTACAAAGCCCCGCTCCCACAAGCAAAAACTTTTCAACCGACCACTGATAACCAAAGACCCAAAGACGGCTTGCTCACACAACTCCCCCGCTCACGAATGCACAAAGTCTCCTTAATTAGCCTTCTAAACAATTCTTTTACAGCAGAGCTGTTAAGGGCTAGTTTCCCCAGGATCGTGTCCCCCGCAAAAAATGTCGACACAAAACTCTGGTTGCCGCCGTCACTCATAGATGGCGGCAGCTGTCCAGAGTGTTGTGTTTGCCGGTTGTCCGCGGCCAGCCAGTACTTTTGTACCGTGAGCTACACTGGTCGAGGTTTAGCAGTTTCGCGTGGCTCGCATAATGAGCCGTGCTCCGTACTGCGCAAGCGCGAGGAGCTGTGACGTCACGCGGCGCACAGCTGGAGCGCAGGAGACGGCGCCGCCGCGCGCTCCGCCTCAGCCGTGCGCGCCTTGCCGGTCTGCGCATGCGCGAGGAGCAGGGACGTCACACGGCACGCAGCTGGCGCGCCAAAGCCGCCGCCGCGCGCTCCACCGCCACCATGAGCGCCTCGCCGGTCTGCGCATTCCAGAGGAGTGACGTCATAGCCGCGGCAGACGCACTGGCACCGCCGCGTGCCCAGCTGTCCGCCTCCGTTGCGCAGTAGCCAAGTCTGACGCTGCACCGGAGCCGCTTGATAGCGCCTCTCATTTTGTGCGCATAAGCTCACGCTACGTATATCCTGGCACAGCCGAGCTACGCCACCGGAATTTTTCTTCGTCCGCGTCTCCTCTTGGCGCCGTTCGGGGAAGAAGAGCGGGAACGGAGCGAGTGACGACGTGCTCAGCAGCGCGAATGGTTTCGCAACCGCCGCGATACCGCTTTCGCGTAAAGTTGCACTGCGTCGAGCGCGTCAGATTTCTTGCGAAAAAAGAGCAGATCGCTCGCCTGTAACGCCAGCGCCAAGAAGAGAAGCTACAGCTCCGCTGCTCTTCCTTCTTCAACAGAGTGGAAAGGCTGAAAGTTTTTTCGTTGCACAAATCGGAAGTTTGATCCCGAAGAGGGGAACAAAAATTACACGTACCAACGTGATTTGCCAACTCAGAACTCTGCGCCTAGTTCTTTACACTCCTTTTATGTTCCGTAAGACGGTCATTCAAACAACGCCCTGTCTGACCAACATAACACAATCTGCAGTCAAAGCGATCTTGTCGACCACCTCTGCGACACAGGAGACAGAGGGATCTCTGTGTTTTTCCCGCAACATCCCTCACGTCTGAAGGTAAATGGGTTAATCTTGTCTAAAAGAAAGTCCGTCTTAAAAAACACATTAATGTTAAGTTTTGCACCCAACGCTTTTAGGCTGCGAGAAAAACCATGCAAACAAGGAATCACCGCAACGGTTCCACCTTGAACCCTCTCAGCGGTCCCCGATGCGCGTACAAGCTGTCTACGTTCAGTAGAAAGGATAAAATCTAAATTATAACCCGCCTACAGTAGACGTTTGATCTGAACGCCAGAAACCTTTCCCGACAGAATAAAAACAAGATTGCTTCAGTGCACTGCCAATTAGTTATCTCAGCACCCCACTTTAACAAGTTTAGAATGAGCACTCCATCTAGAAAGAACCCACTTCACGGTTTCCTCCCATTAGACCAGCACAGACGTGGGTCGCGCTGGTATGCTTTCAGTGTATTCTTCAGACACGCAGAGCCACTCGTTGGCTGACGCAGGCGTACCAAGAGCTGTCTTTGTGTTGAATAGCTTCGGGCTCCTGATGACAAGTTTTTTGTCGCCATACAATAAATATGCCGCCGTTCCATATAATACCGGTCTTCAAAAGTCAAGGCGATTTTGTACTCTCGTTGATTACAGGACTACCTAAATTAAATATTTGATCAACCATCACACAGGTTTCTTTTTACTAAGCCAATGAGATCGCAGTGTAGTTGAGGATCGAGAGGAAAAAAATAACTACTGTCACAATGTGTGCAGTGAAAACAAATTTTTTTCATGGTCTGACAATCTGCAAGAAACATTCAGAGATAAGTTTTGGGAGACATAGGAGAACAAGGGTAAGGCATATTGCCGCCCGCAGAGCCGAGAAAGCAACGCTCAGTCACGGTCTTCTAGAAGATTCCCATTCATTCTCGCACTAATTGTAACTTTCCCTTTGCTTTGTTGTTCTCGAAAGTGCCAGTTCATCCTCGCCCCGAGCGCGCGACGCTCGAACTTTCTTTGCCGAACTTTCGAGATAACGACGCACTCTAGATAAGCAGCTGCCCTCGTCCTTGTCGAGTCAGTCTCGCTCGTGCTCTCTGTTGTCGCCGCCGAATCGCCGCCTGCTTTTCTGCTACCTCGACGCTCTTTCGTTCTTTCGTTACTTATTTTTGGTTGGCTCAAGTTCGCCCATTAAACCTTTATCTTCAGTTTACTCTTCGTCTACTCGTCGCCTCAATTCGTGACAATATTATTATTGTAAGGTAATTACATCAATAGACGAAAGCTTTGGTTTCTGGTACCCCAGACTACAGCATTAAATTAACCATGGCTTGAGCATCTTACCCTTGTAGAAGAATGACGACACTAAAACTTAGGGCATGCATTGTTGGCTGGCTAGTGAAGCGTGTTTCCTCAAATGCTACTTGGATAGCGATTTCAGACACTACCCCGAACTTGACACATTTCTATACTTCAACAGGACTGACACACGACGCAGTTAAAATGTGAAGTGAACTTTCACATCTTGTCAAAGAGATATGTCACAAAAATAGCTTTACTTGCTTGTCTAACACAGACAGGGTGTCGAACCGGAACCGAACCGAACCGAAAACCGGAACAGAACCGTTATTTTTAGCCGAACCGGAACTGAACCGAACCGAAATCTTCGCCGCCATCTTGGAACTGAACCGGAACTGAACCGGAAAAAAATATAACGGTTACCGGTTCAAAACGGTTCACGGTAATCTTTTTTTTACAAAATTAGTGTTGGAGAAGTAAAAATTGGCAGCTGCATTTCTCTGTAGTGATCAAATTGCCATAAACCGAATTGCAATGTATAAGAAATTGTGGGTTTTCGTGGCGCTTCTGTATTGGCACTACGATTAATCGTGTGTCACGCGACGTCATGGTTTCAAGACATGCTGTCAAATAATGTCACGTCACGTGGCCCCGTGGCGTAGATTACTCACCGCGTGCAAGTCGAGTTAAATTCAGAACGTCAATTTCCCCTCTCTTCTCCAACGTTCCGTCTGCTTCTTCCTCCCCGGCCTTCTTTCCCCGCCCTACCTTTGTGAGTTGCAACGGAATATAGATGTGATTAGCGCTGTTGACAATGTGACGTCACATGCCATCATTAAAGCCCATTTATACAGAAAAGTAGCGACATCCTTTGAAGAATGACGCCTGCTATCTTGGGCCAAACCAGGCGGCGCTACCGTCGACGCGCGGGTGTAAAAAAGCAAGACATAAAGCTAAAAGGTGTGCACGTCAGAGGAGGAGGGAAAAGCCTATGCTGTGGAGTAGTGCAGTGCTATGAGCTCATGTCGCCAATCAAATAACGCCGACTGTGCAACGTCACGGCTTTAATTGTCTTTCTTTGAGCACATCTTTCGAGGCTGGTAGACCGTGACAGTGCGCTTTAGCCTGTGTGTATGCATTTGCTTGTCTTTCAGCCTTTGACTGCGCTGACTCCAAGTATAAGAGCCGTGTGCTATCTCGGGCCAAACCAGGCGGCGCTACAGTCGACGCGCGGGTGTAAAAAAGCAAAACATAAAGATAAAAGGTGTGCGCGTCAAAGGAGGAGGGAGAATATGTCGCTACCTTTTTTATTCAGGGGCATTAGCCGTCACGACTTTTCACCGCGAGTCATGCTACACCGTAACGTACTCTGGTTGTCATGAGCCTGAGCCGAGTGCTCGGGTTCTTGACTATACTTCGTTTCAGCTTGGGTCCAGACGCAGCCGATGCTACAAGCACGAGCGTGTGGCCCTGAACAGTGCCTGTACTGCACGAGCGCGCGTGCTTGGCAGGGACGCTGGAAGCCTGGAGCTCGCGCTTGCAGCATCGGCTGCGTCCGGACCCAAGCTGAAACGAAGTATATCAGCATCGCCAAACATTCGTGTTGGCTCGTGTTCAAAGATGAGAATAGCCGAACTCTAATAAAGCCTAAATCTCAACCACGTGA
>JAZHYW010009324.1:0-17058 GCA_037355805.1 Ixodes ricinus | reverse complement strand
ACGCTCCTCGCAAGTCGGTGTTCAATTTGGTCGGATGGCAACTTTGACTGACTGATGCCGTCTTGTAATCATACGTCATGTGCGGCCATTGACATCTGATGCACTGAAGCTGCAGGGTTAGCTTTTAGTCCGCATATTTTTCTGGTAGTTTGCTGCGTCAGTGCAGCAAGCTTAGGCATGTATTGCTTACGTGGCTGTGCCTTTTGCTGTACCATTGACTTGATGGCTGGCAACATTGTTTGTTTGCTATTCAAGCCATTTCACTTCCATTTCGTAATGACGATTTTTTCTGCATCCCGCGACTACTGCAACTTGTGTAAGTCTCGTGTGTCAAAGTGAAGTCGGGTGATGCTTGGTGTCCACTTTTGAGACCAAACGACCATTCCATCTCTTCAAGTCACTCAGCGGCATTCTTCCTCAAAGTTGGAAATTGTGTGCTTCGTGGAGTGGACACAGATAATTGGTTCCAGCAAATTATTACGTATTGTCCGTGGACGACAACCGACACCAAATCAACTGTCATTGCATTGCCGCTCACCTGCTTTGTCGTGCTTACCTCTTCTCGAGGTGATGGGGATCAGGAGCTTCGGGGTAATGTCGGCAGCAAGGACAAAGGCCGCCGAAGATAATCCTCAATGTCCCGTGGTCGCTCCCCGAGAAGTGGTCGAGGGTTGTTCGGCACGAACCTTCGCAGGCTAATTGATTGGTACGGGCAGCTCCGGTAGACATGGTCGGCCTCATGCAGTGGTAGCAGAGTAGTTTTCGGTCGGCCATTCGCAACACCTCCGTTTTCCTTGGTGTACTTTGTTCAGCGCAGACCTACACCCCATGTCGAGAATGCTTCGGCGTTGGGGTGTCTCGTTGAATTGGCATTGAATACTCACGGGTAGCCGGTGACGTCTCCAGTTGAAATGCCTGTCGAACTTGTTCCAAAACAATCTCGGCAATCAAAGTAAAAGCTGGGCAACTGATGGCAAGAAGTAGCTTCCTGATATCCTCCCGGACAACATCGTGGATCATGATGTGGATGCCTGGGAGGCTGGTGTCGAAGTTGCAGCTGGACGACTGGAGTGCATAGGTCCGCATTTTAGAGCCCCTTCATTGACCATCACACCACGAGCAAAATCACGTCTCCAAATTCATTCGCATTCACGTCACAAGGTACTCCGACCTCCCAAAGTCACGGCCCTTCACATCCTGGCGTTCAACCGCGCCAAAACTTCATCCCCTTCACATCACGGCTTTCAAACTCCGCCGAGAATTCATACCCTTGACATCATGGCATTCAACCGCGCCAAGATTTCATCCCCATCACATCACCGCCACCTCCGAATTCACGGAGTCATTCACCATCACATCACCAATTCACGAAGTCATTCACCATCACCACAAATTTATCGAAATTCTCCATCGTGAGTTCATCGGAATTCACCATCACATCATGAATTCATCGGAATTCACCATCACATCATGAATTCATTGGAATTCACCATCACTTCACGAATTCATCCGAATTGACCATCACTTCACGAAGTCAACCGAATTCACCATCACATAATGAATTCATCCGAATTCACCATCACATCACGAATTCATCTGAATTCACCATAACATCATGAATTCATCTGAATTCACCATATCACATCACGAATTCATCCGAATTCACCATCACATCATGACTTCATCGGAATTCACCATCACTTCATGAAAATATTCAGCATCGCGGTCAACACGAATTCACCGGAATTCACCATCACACGCATCATGAATTCCGCATGGTTCACGAGGTCATTCAGGTTCATCCTGACTAAATTTGACTTCACGGCTGGTAGCCCGTGTCAGCCACTTGAAACCAGGACCTGACTCAGTTGCTGAAGTGGGGTATTTCGAGTGCGCGAAGCGCAAAGCACATTGATAGAGCGCCAACCAAGCCAATGCCGCGCTGCGATCGTGTCACGTGCATGTGCTCCGTTCGCCGCCGCGCGAAACCGGCAGGTCACGTGATATGGTATCGGCACCGGATTAGGTGCGCCTGCTCGTGACGTCGGCTTCGGCTGCGTTTTTTTTAAACAATATATGGCTGCGCCGCGTAGACGAAGCGGCGCCTGCTGCTACTAGTGCCCGCCGCCTTGGCGTCAGCTCGCTGCCCCCTCGTAGTCGTATGTGTGAGCAGTGAAAACCACCAGCAAGCAAGCAACCACCTGCGTAACATGTTTTCCGCCTATTCTGAATTCATAACCGTATTCACTATCCCGTCGAGAATTAAGTTCATGGTATTACTTCCCATCACGAACTTATCAAGTTCCACGAGCCACTCACATCACAAATTCATCGTGTTCACGAGCCATTCACCATCACGGCACGAATTCATTGAGTCATACAGATCACAATGAATTTTATTCAATTCACGAAGTCATTCACAACCACAACACATCACGAGTTCATTCAAATTCACGAAGTCGTGCACCATCACATCACGAATTCATTCACCATCACATCACAAATTCATTCAAATTCACGAAGTCATTCACCATCACATCACGACTTCATTCACCATCACATCACAAATTCATTCAAATTCACGAAGTCATTCACCATCACATCACAACTTCATTCACCATCACATCACGAATTCATTCAAATTCACGAAGTCATTCATGATCACATCATGAATTCATTCAAAATTACAAATTCATTCACCATCACACCGCGAATTCATTCAAATTCACGAAGTCATTCACCATCACATCACGAATTCATTCAAATTCACAGTCATTCACCATCGCATCATGATTTTTGTCAATTTCAAGAATTCATGCAGAGCCATTCAGATTCACGCCGTGAATGTGAATGAAGGCGAATGAGAGAGTTCAAGAATGAATTTGCCGAGGTATGCTGAAGTGTCGAGACGCTAAGGAGTTGTTGATAGTGACTGGCTCGGGCCTGCAGTGTACATTCAATGTTGGAAGCCTCGGTGATATGAACCCTTCGACTGTTGTCGTGGGGTTGCGGACAAGGCTGCCGAAGGTGTTGTCCCTCACATGGACATGGGATTCTTAGCTTCTTGTCTTCTTTAGCATCAGGGTTGGTGTGGGTGCTCGACCAGGCGCAAAACATCATCCACGAAGGCGGTGACGCTCTCGTTGGTGCCGTGTCCTAGACAGAATCAGGAATTCGACTCTCTCTCGTCAATGGTGGCTGATGATTGTGCACTTCAGCTCAATCTTGCAAACTTCCCACGGCGTTAAGGAGGATTCGTGGTTTTCAAACCAGTGCCTGGCAGTTTCTTCCAGGAGAAATATAGGTGCTGCCGAAGCTGGTTGTCCGTCCACCCACTGTGGCCGGCAACACGGTTATATTGTTCAATCTAGTCCTCGACGTCTTCATACACCTTGTGTGAAAGGGCGTCAGAGTGTGAGGTGCGACAGGCATGCATGCAAACAATAGTGGGAGCGGACACGGTTTGCTGCTACAGGTTTGTGAATGTGGGTTTAGTCAGCTTCGGTTTTTCTGGCAAAAGACCGAATTCCGGTGGTTCTTCCTGGTAGGAGCGACTGGCTCGGATGTTAGGTTCTACGTAGTGTATTTCCGAGGTTCGTCCTTGTGGTACTTGCTCGTCTTGCGGTTTTTCCGCCGGGCTTGGGTTAGGACTTGGTTCACGGCTCGCGGGGGTTTAGGACGCGGGATAGTCCGCCACCCGCGTCCTGTTATCGGGCAACTCGGCTGACGAGCCGCCAGGGTGCACAAAGAGTGAAAAGCTATGGCTAAAGTACGCAGCACCTCCACTAGAATATACGATGACAGCTGAGCATGGCCTGGAACTTTCCAGAATAGTAAATATTGATAAAAGATAGGACTGGAGCAAGCATCCGTGACAATATAGCAAACCGGACAGAAGAAAGTCTATCCTGACCACTAAAGAAGCTGCATTGCTTTAGTGACATTCTGCCCGAATAAATCCTCTCCTTCTGGGTTTGGCTACTGCCGTGGACGGACTGGACTGAAATGGATGTGGGAGCACGTTTCTGGTAATGAGCCGCTGCGGACTGTCATCGCAAAACGGCGTGAATGGGTGGACTGGGTAGATTACACGCGCGATGAAATGTCCACGCAGCTTGCAATTCGCGTAACGAGTGTTGATGAAACTTGTGTCGACGAAACGTGCGACAGACAAGCGGAATCAATACCAACTGCAACACCTGTTCTCCGTGAAAGTGCACGTCTGCGTCAGAACAATTTATGAAGCAGCACAACATCAGCCAAAGCACGGCACAGGAACTACCAGCTTGAAGGCCGCTCTCCGGGGCGCCGCAAAACCAAAGTGAGCCTTTGGTCATTTGGACGAAGCGGCACCACGATTGCACATTGCCAAGCACGACTCACGCAATTTCCGGTGCTAAACTGTGTATCCAAATATATTGCACACGCTTCACTGCAGACCTCGAAGATTCGGATGGTCAACGAGAGCACAAAAAAGTCGCCTTAAAAATTATCCTAGTGGTGTCCGAATCAATCCGAGGTCCGAGAACATAGGGTCGATTGTCTCTTTTGTGGCAACATCCCCGTCGGTCACCAGCGAAACGCACACCGTTCCTCCTTATTTTCACGTTATACCTACGTCAAACACCACGCTGAACTCTGAAGTCGCTTTCGACCGGCCCCATATGACGGCTTCCGCATCTGAAATCAACTCGCCGACATGAACGACAATGAACAAAGCATCCGACAAGCTCCGGCCCAGCTGGAGCCAGCCTATGGGGCCATCCACTGCCTGGGCACTGCCATCTTTCCTGTGACATCACCTATTTGGTTTGGTCACATGAAGACTGGTCAAATTTGCGTACAATGGTAGCCGCCTTATGGGGGTCACTTTCGAGTGCAGACAGGAACCCCGGTTGATCGCTCTAAGCCCCTCTTCCTCGTTGATCACATGCTCCTCTCGAGGTTTAGCAGGAATGCAATCGACATCAACTTAAAGTGATCCGTTTATTTATCGTGTGATCAAGAACGCCGTTTAGTACAGGTACCTTCAGCTAAGGGACCTAAGCTAAAGGTACAGTCAGCACGGAATGAAACCCGAACGCCGGAACGCGTGGCCATCGACACAGGCTGCTCCAACTGGAGGGCGCCTAAAAATTAATGAAAATGCGCCGGGGCGCGAGGGTGCGGTTGTACTAATGGCGAATTCGCCTGGTTTTTTCTGCGCGCTCTCGAGCGCTCTTTCCACAGCGCGCGAGATCAAGTGGTTGAAAGAGAGTACTGTGGCCTGATCGGCTGGTTCATTCCGAGGGCGCACCTCCCTCTCAGAGCGCTCCCTAGAACCCCGTTTGTAGCCGTCGGAGTGCGGAGCAGCGCAGGCGTCACGTGGTACTGGGACGGGGATCACGTGGTTTTGTTGACGATGGCCGGCAGTGGTCTGTGGTGGGGTGTGGCTTACGGCACGACGGCGAGTGATATGTGGTTCTACAAAGTGCTTGTGCATTCGACGGTGCGATGATCACACCGGACGGGACGACATTCGTTTGTTACCGTAAAAGGAAAAGTCGACATGTGAACTATTCCATGTGGTGGTGGTGGTGGTAAAAACTTTAATTGAGTTTGTTCAGTGATGAAGCCCCCCGGGTCAGGTCCCCAAGTCCAAGGCCCCGCAGGCCGCCGCTACCCTTCTAGCCCGTTCGAGCAGCGCTCGCTGCCGCTCGGGCCGTGAGCTGAGTAGAGCGGCCTCCCAGGAGGTTGTAGTGGGGTTAGGAACGGGCATGACTCCTACCCCGACAGGGGAAGGACATGCCCAAGTACAGTGGTAGAGGGATATTTCATGTGCTTTCACGACATAGTTCATCTCACGGCGGCGAATCCGCTAAGCCTAACCGACGAAGACACAGCTCGCAGAGCTCGCCGCTGTTTTACCGGGTTTTGTGGTCGCTTCAAGACATTTTCTGGTTTGGTAAAAGTGCGTTCAAAGGTTTGTGTTGTAAAATAAAGGAAGGTCCGAATATAATGCACTGTGATTTGTGTCACAGGGCGATATGGGCTATATCCTGCTTGTACGATATTTCGCCGTGAGAAAAATCCGATTTATTAACCATTTTATATCTGCCTGCTCTGCCGTACGCATGACCGCTATTGCAGCGCGTTCACTGTCGAAAACGGGACGAGTTGACAACTCTTTCCAAGCATTGGCTTTCGTTCCGTTCTGCAAAAATCAATTCGCATACTGCAGTATTTTCTGTTTTTTTACATGCCGATGCGTAAAACAATTTACGTCACAACCGTTATTTCATCACGTCGCGAGCGTAAATTTTGCTTAATTGTCCACCGTACGCAGTAAAATCTGTTTTTATGCATTAATTAAATTAAGAAAGTTTACTTCCATGACTGGTCTGAGAATGTCAGAGCGCTCTGAACCAAGCAGTTGTGATCGTCTAAAAAGGATCCCGAGTATCTCTGGCGGTGAGGAGGGGGCGCTCTGCTGAATCAAAGTCAGAGGAGAGAGACGACCACGCGAATTCACCTTAAGATGTGCTCGACCCTCGCTTGGCGCGTCTGGCACTTCCGCGTTTCGCCGGTGGCACGCTGTAAGCGCCGTCACGCTAAAGTCTCTGTATCTGGGAAAAGTGGCTCATTTTCTTTCCTTCTCCTCTAAAAACCCTCCTTACCCCATCTCTAACTTCCGGTTTGCGACGGAGGCGCCCTCTGGAATTTCCCAAGCGTCTCGACGTATCGGTCAGCTGAAGCGGTCGAGATGCCGATCGCGTGGACTTTCCTCGTCAGACAAGTGTGGCTATGACCTCATTTAGAGCCCGGGCATTCGTATCGGACCGTCCTGAAGCCGCTCTAGATCTGTTCGTTCAACCGCAGATCCCAAAAGTGCTCTGGATAATCGTCCCTCCGCTTGGACCTCGCTGGGGGCCGTCCGGAGGACACACACTCCTAGAATGGACAGAGATGGCACTAGTGGTAGGTGTACCTTAAAGCAGTAGATCGAGTATTCTACCCAAGTTCCGCCATTGACTGATCGTGCCGCGCGCGTTCCGATTGGCCACAGCCGACGCGCCGCCAATTCTGGCTCAGAAAACATTGTAGCAGACGACGCTCCGCTCTGGCTCAAGGCTGGCTTCGGGGTGCTTCGGGTGGAGTGTCGTCGCCAAGGAAAATACCGAGTTCAACAGAGCAACTATAAAGCGTTATATGATATTCAGTACATCACTCAGATGCAAATATGACTGCACTCTGGACGTCTGAAACTTGTTTAGTTACGCACCCTTTGGATTGTTTACGACATTCCGATCGACAGTGATTTCACTACATCACTTGGCGCGCTTTTGTGGCGCGCTCCGTCGGCGCGAAGTCGCGATCACTGTGGTCGTGATGCCGAGCTGCTGCGCTGTAGGGTGTACGACCCGCTCTGGACGTGGCAAGACACTGTTCTTGATTCCCACCGGGACTAGGAACAAAACACGACGGAAGGAATGGCTCCACAAGATAAGCAGGGTTGGATTGGCGCCGACGCCAAACTCGAGGCTTTGCCAAGTGAGTATGATTACAGTTGAATGCGGGTTCACTTGACGTGGCAGTGTTGAGTTGTTCCGAGATCGGCACCACGTAGTACGATAAAAAAGTGGCAGCCTGCTAAACATAACATTAATCCGCCCAGTTGTAATCACCATCTTAATGCTCTGAATATAAGGAAAGTGCCAAATCAAATGACGCGGTAGCCGCGCGCTCAAAATGCTTCCTGGGGAGTCGGTACTGACAGGTCCTTGAGGTTTGTCGTAATTATTCCCCTTATCACCAAGAACATGCTGTACAAGCCACCGAATGTGTTTGTTTCAATAATGCTAACATTAAAACTGCTGCATTTGCTTATATTCAAACATAAAAAAACCTCTTTAATCAATGATTCATGAATGAAATGCAGACGCATAATATTCCATCGACTGAAAATTATATTTCACAACTTGTTGCTATACTGTCATAAGAATCTCAGCTGTGTGATAATATGCAATCATTATATCATTGTAATTGTTTCCAATGGGTCTAATATTTAAAAAAATTGTCGTGCATATCAGCATGCAATGGGACTGCTAATATTTTTTTAACCTTGTCATGTCCTGTGCATTTCTTTTTCACTTGCCTATATTGTAGGCCCCGAGGCTAAATATATATTAATTTTTGCTTACGCTTGTGCTTTGTGCCAATGATTGTCTTTATAGGACCACTTCACGAGTGACCAGTTCGAGCAGCACAGAGCCGACGGCTTTAAAAACTGAAACCAAATGCTTCTCCATCGCTGTTTGCTCACCGGCCCATGAAGCCTAGCAGCAAGCCACGAACTCAGAGGCTCGGCAAGTGTTCCATTACACTTTTACATTATTACTTATGTGGTTATGTTACATAAAAATATTATTTACTGAGGCATGCACTCTACTAAATACCAAGTCCAGCAGTCTGGACGGTATTGATTGGTGGCCAAGAGTGCTAGTACACCGCAGTTCAGCGCATGTGCAGGGAAACTTCGTGCTGGGGCCCTATGTTGCACGTTTTGGACTCCCATGGCGACTAGGGAGAAGGAAGTGACGTCAACGACACAGCAAACGCAGATTGGATGTTGACAGAAGAAAACAAAATCAACATCCAATCTGCGTTTGCTGGGTTGTTGACGTCACTTCCTTCTCCGTAGTCGCCGTGGGAGTCCAAAACGTGCAACATAGGGCTTCTGCTCCCAGGGAATACTCACTGGTGGAATCCTCATTCCTGCCCAGTCCGATTTGCATGAGCATTCTGCGGAAGTATAGTCATGTATCACTACTGCCTGATCCATGTTAAAGACACCAGGCTTGCAGCCGTACCGCACCGACTAAATTCCTTATCTACCGTCTGGACCACTGCCGTAAAAGTGTAGACCGACCCGACGGTCTCAACACGCAACGCCTATTTTACTTCTGTCGTACAGTGCCCAGCCATGCTGCAGCTGATCTATCCCCTCCGGTGACAAATGTGGACCCTCAGGCCAGCACCACTGGAAATCCCGATGGTGAGCATACTCCTTTTCTAGAGATGTGAGCCAATAATGGAGGACCTTGGCTAGGCGTCTCTCATTGACATTATTCTTCGGAACTTCTATGTACCTGCTGATCACCACTTGCACAGCAAAATGAGTGTCATCTGTCACAATGCTTTTACAGTACAAAGCAGAAGGGGGAAAATTGGAACAAGCATTGCAATAGGTCCCCACGTGGCAGAGTGTCTCTCAACCCTTTGCGTCCTCTTCTGCTTAACCCTTTGACTACCGCAAAAATATGAAAAAAAAAACGATTTGAAAATTTTGAATTCTTTCGTGTGCCCTATAAATGTCGTACGCAATACAAAGGCTGAAATCAAATGCCAAAATATTTATTTAATGAAAAATCTTTGAACACACTGCAAAAAGAAAAAGGGACTAAAGTTCCCCTTCACTGCATTACCGCAGACAGTCCACATCGCCTTGCACATGGGCGTTCAGACCGGGCGTAGCAGTAGTGCAGACAGTTCACATCACATTGCACGCAAAGTGAACGCAATACGTGGAGGGGCTGGAGGGGATTTTCTACACCGATTCTAGTCCACGCCGACACGATGTCCTCATTGAAATTGGGGTCGTCTGAGCTCAAATCTAATAACTCAGTTTCATTGCTTTCGCTGTTCGATGAAAGATTCATTTCCTCATTTTCTGAATTTGAAGAGACGTCACAATATCGTCGTTTTCGCCCCAATTTTGAGGCAAGATGTCCGCTTGCTGAGAAATGCATAAAGGAACTGAAAGCAGTCATTCTCTTCTAATCTTTCTGCAGTTTACCCGTGCCCAACAAATACACTCCTCACACTCGCAGATATCTAAAAAAATTCTAGTGGGCATGCACTGCCTGCACTAGAAAGCCGTAGTGCTTAATTTTTAACATCACCTAATGAGGGCCATCCAGGTGCACAGGCTGGACACAAAGGCTGTCCCAGCGCTCGGTTGAGAGTCGTGTTCTCGCTGATTGAACACGAGTCCCTGCCGAACGCTGACGCAGCCCTTGCATCAAATTGGTATCTTACACTGGCCCAAATTAGGGGATATTGAAATTTCCACATTATGGCTTCTTGAGATCTACAGGATACCGTAAAATACCGGGCAAGCGCCCACTCAAACTTTGGAGATAATCGCAAAAAAATGGGGGATGGGCGCTTGTCCGGTCATCAATTTTACATATAAATGTACTGTGCATATTTTCTCAGACCTCACAAATTTGGTAGTGAGCGCTTAATGTGTAATGGGCGGATGCACGGTACTCTATAGTAATAGTTCTAGTTGTCCCTAATACACTCTTCTCCCTTTAAGAAGGATAATCGCTATGATGTAAGCAGGAATCCTAAGCAGTGGCCAGCATAATCACATAAATAGATTGGCTTCTGTCATGATCCAGAAAGAGATTACCATGTCCTCAACAAACTTGACGAGATAAGCCCCTCTTTTGTCAAAACTAATATTTGAAAGGAAAATGGAGTGACCTTCCTCAGGACCACAGAGCCTGCACTCTGAACAAGCCTATGTGAGATACACATTCCAGTGTTTACATTTTTTTCAGCAACAGTAACCTCGAAAATTGGAGTTTATCAAAAAATTAGTTATCAATGACACAAAAGTATTCTAAACAGTATATAAAAAAATGTAAAAGGGGGTCTTTTTAAGTGAATTTATCATGGCAGCTATGTCCCGGAATGATGCTAGATTTGTATTGCATTTTAGGAATAGTGCGTGGAAGGAGCTGGTCAGATGAAACCACCCAGAAGGCCCTGAAAGTGCGACTTGCTTGTGGCACACGTGGCTACGACGTCGTCAAAGCGCACCCTTCAGCGACGCCTTATAGACATAAAGTTCCTCCCAGGCATACTCCATGAGCTCCTTCAACCCCTTGCACTAAAAGTCGAGTCCATGACGGAGGTAGAACGCCATGCATGCCTCATAATTGACAAAATGAGCATAACTCCTAGACTGGATTACGACAACTCCACCAAGCGTATAATTGGAGGTCCAACAATACAACCCGCATCTCCCGCCTCAAAAAATCTTCACTTGCAACGCATGCCCTCGTTATCATGTTGGGAGGCGTATCGTCACGGTGGAAGCAAACCATCGCCTACCATTTCACGGGTGCTTCGTGCAACGCAAAAAAAGGTGAAGGATGTCTGCTTTGACATAATCAAAGAAGCAGAGAAGAGTGGCATCAAGGTGGACTTAATGATCTCTGACATGGGAGGAAACAACCAAGCGCTCTGGAAAGCATGTGGCATCGTGTGCGGCAAACACTCTCGCCTCCGCAACAGTTGCGATCATCCCTGTGGTGGAGGACGACAGCTTTTCTTCATGGCGGATACTCCACACGTCGTGAAGAATTTACGAAACCACTTCACGAAAGGGCACACCATCCTCATCCCGGATCAGTACGTACAGAAGTACAAGTTACAACCTTCCAACACATGAGGTTTCCATTTCGGCAACCAAGGAACTCCACGAAATCGACACTCAGAACAAGCTCAAGCCGGCTCCGCGGCTCAACGAGAGGTGCCTGGATCCCTCTCATTATGACGAGTTGAAGCTTGGCCTTGCCTGCAGGCTACTTGACCACAGTGTGGCTGCAGCCATCAAGTACCTGGTGGAGCAGGGAGACATAAAAAAGGAGGCGCTGACAACTGCATGGTTCATTGAAAAGGTATGTACTGCATTTGACGGCCGAGTCTATGGATTCTCAACAAATAGTTCCGCCTCGGTAACTGTGGGAAATAATGAGCACAGCAAAGGTAGCACAGAAAAGCTCGTAGGAACAGTTTTAAGAAACAACCTGGCTCCTATCCATTTGGCACTGCAGATTTCTTATGTGCAATGTGGTTAAATGCACACTTATCGGTCGAACTCTGTAACAAGTACTTATTTAAAACCGTTGGACAGCTGGAACGAGCTATTGCATCTCAAATCTCAGGTTAGGCAGAGATTTTCACTTCAACATTCAGATACTGTAAAGTTAATTTTTGCAAGAACCTAAATTTTGCGAATTTGGCGACTTGAAAATAATTGCGAAAAATTGGTTCCACGAATAATTCACCGCATGGTAATGAATATGTAGCATGCTACCCTAAATTGCAAAAATTCGTGCCCGTGAAAATTCTTTCAAACCGGCACTCCGAGAGATTTGCGAAATATTGAGCTCGCGAAAAAAAAGTCGTTCACAGTATTCAATACAACCATCCCTATTAAATGGCAAAAGTAAATTCGGGCGTTCACACACCGAACCAACGAGGGCATGTGGCACATTCCAGCAGTGGACTGAGGATTACGTGCGACCACGGGGAATCTTGCGACATCCAACGGAAATCTCGATTACACGATTCAACACTATGCATCCTTATTTCAGAACTATTTGTTTCTCGATTTCAGGTCTTCCGATGGTTTAAACTGATGACTTCAAGAACGACGCAGTTTGCAATGAATGGTCAGGAAGAAGAAGTACAGGACGATGACATTGAGTTCCTGCAAGAAATGGTCTCCCTTTTCCAGCACTTGAATCAACAGCACTCGCAAGACGTGGAAGCCTGTGCAGTCTGGGCTTGTCCTAACAATGACCCCGGCACTGAAAATGCAAGACTTGTTTCTGCAAGACAAGCACTTCAAGTATTTGTTTCTGCGTTTCACGCAGGATGCTCTGGAGAATCTCTTCTCAACTATCAGAGATAAGAACCCTGTGCCACGAGCAAGAGACTTCAAGATGTCCCTTCGCCTCATCGCCATGTCACAATTCTTCAGGGCAAGTCGCTCTGGGAGCTACGACGTTGATGACTCGGAGTACTTGGCACAGTTTGTGGCCTCACAGCCTGCAGAAGCACCTTCTGAGGAGGAGAATGAGATGCCCAACTGGGACCAGTACAAGGCCATCAGTGACGACGTGCAGCAGTCGCTCTTTTACCTGGCTGGGTACACCGTTCGTGCAGTTAAGAAGAAGCACAAGCTATGCGAGGTGTGTTTAGCCGCAGTGATGTGTTCTGCTGCCTCTCAAAATGCCAGGTTGTGCCAGTTGAAGTGCTACGTAAGAGACGACAGCATTCAAGAATTGGTAATGCCATCCCCCGACGTCTTCGGGCTACTGCTTGTTGCAGAAGGAGAGCTGCGCAAGCACGAAGATTTCATCATTGCATCGAAAAAGACCCTCGACGATGTACATCAGAGCACTGCAGCCCTCACGAAGCAGCTCCCGCTGCCAAAATGCCACAACCTTGCACAGAAGCTAATCGAAGCATGTGTGCTCCTCCGTCTTCGAGTCACATTGAAGCAAAAGAATGAAGAGCGGAAAAAAGAGGCTCTAATGCAGACGAAATGCGGCAGCAGAAGCATGGCCATGAGGGCTACCGTAGCGAGGGTTTAATCCTTTACGGCTTCGGTGTGCCCACTCAGACTTTCCGGAAAGCGCCAAGACTTGCGTCATTCATCAGCATGTTTGGTTGTTTTTTTGACAGAAAAGATGTTGTAGCCAAAGCTTATGCCTAAACTCGAGCCAATCACGAGCGTCTTTTTTTACATGAGTGCTGTTGCAGTTAAAGTTGGAATCTAGAACGCTCTGTTGCGTGTGATGTGCCCAGTAATATTACTAGTCGGACAGGCTCCTGTTTTACATGAAGAGGATCGGTGTCGTTTTGTTAGCAATATACAAGATTTCTTTGATACCCTCCTAGACAGCAAGCCTGCTTTTATTGCCCAGACTATGTATGTTACTGTTGAAATTTTCTAGCAATAATGTGCCGCTTACAGAGAACTACTACCTGGACCAAACACGTTGAGTCAGAGTATAAGTAAGCAGCCAGCTTGTTAAGTTAGATACTGGAATTTTGTGCTTTCATGGCTTTCATGTGTTTCTGTTTGCAAGTATTAGATTGCCACACTAGCTCTGAAGCTACATTAGTGTTTTATACTTTGATATTTTTTCAATGTTCGAGTGCCGGTACTTGGGACGTTTTCCACCCTCTATGTGTACAATATGTTATGATGCTGGACTATTGACTATGTTGTTGGAAATTAATTGAAACATGCTGACTGACAATTACTGTATTTGTATCCTGCGTTCTGCACATGGGCATCACGCGAGCTTGAAATAATACGCAAAGTAGCGTCCCCATGGTTTAGCACTGCTGATCTTAATTGAATAATGCATTGTGTTATCATTTTACAGCTGGCAGCGTACGTTGTTCCAAGCACCTTGTCTGTATGTATATGCTTGGCCGAATTGCAGTGAGAGTGTTGTAGTACCCGTGAAGCTACAGCAGCGTGTCTTTCATACTTCCAAAAGTCCTTAGCTCGAACTTTACTCACGAATATCTTTCTACAGCTGCTGAAGTGGTCCTGCAATGTCTTCTAGCTCCAAGCAGTGTTTAGACATACAATTGCAGTACTCAGTTATTTATAAATACGAGGGCAAGCTGTCGGACTCTCATGTTATCTGTCAAGACGCTGTCCGACTCCGTTTAAAAGTAGGCAGTGTATATTCTGCTGGAAGCCGGCAGAATAATTTTTCCGCAAATTTACCAGCAGTCGCCTCCCATTGGCTTCCTGAAACTTGGCGCGTGGAACAACTTCGGCTGTCCACACTGCCCTCACTCATAGTGGCAACTCTAATGTTTGCAATGTTTGAGCCATTGTTGTTGTTTTTTGCATGACACATTTGTGGTTTCAGCAGGTGCATGCTCTACGGCTTTTGAGTGTGCGTGTTGATTTGGTCAGTTGAGAATGTTGAAGCTGATCTTGAGCAGCCGCAGTTTCAAGGGCAACGGTGCGGTGATTGCCACTGGCGAGGGCCCTACAAAATTCGCAGCCCTACAGATTACAAGCACTGCATTCAAACTACCCAATCCAGATGTCTATCAACAATTTTTTGTGCGAGAGTACAATTGCAGCCGTCCTGAGGAGAAATATATATTCCGTAAATTCCGCGGCATTTTTTGGGGGCTGCCAGGAGAATAGAGATTAATTTCTAGTTCCCACTTAATTCAGGATTATTTAACGATTCTACCAGCAGCTGCCATTAGAATATCAGGGAAATCATTCTGCCGAGAGAATAAGAAAACGAGTACATCACCGGAATTCGTCACATGGTATCAGCAGCCAATGGGAAGCGACTGCCGGTAGTATTGTGGAAACATTATTCTACCGGCTGCCGGCAGAATAGACACTGCCTTAAAAGTATGCCCGAAAAGCTTTGCAGCTTCAAGCCTGACAACCCAACCAAAAAGGGCAGGGCTTCGTTGCTTCCGCGACGCGCCGAACACGCACGCATGATCGGCGCTTAAATTTTGTTCAAAGAGCTACCAGCCCTAACAACTGCGTTATATATTTATTCCTCACCATGTCTTGGGAATGTGTCTCGAAGGCGCCTACTTAACGACGAACGCACGACCCAGCTACGTGCAAGCGAACACCAAGTACGGCCCCGGTCAGACAAACGGCGCGGACGCTTTAAAACTGGTAGATTGTTACGTTTTATTACTCTGAAGGGTTAGATTAATATCCTGTCTTCGTACCTAACGTGTTGTGGGGCGGTAAAGCGTCCAGAAAACTGCCTGTGCATACGATGCGAGGCATCCCCTCGTACGAGCAAGCAGGTTTTTTACTTTTCTTCATAAATAAACAGTGTCCTGCATGTTTCTAAGTCAAGCGTGAACTAAACTTGGCATTGTTTATCTAGCGAACACCTCACGCTCGACCGCTCACCGTTCATGTGTTCACGCAGAGGTGGTGATGCTCTGACAAAGCGGTTCGATAGCGAGCTCGGCTGACGAAGCACTGGATATTACCACGCCCCGCCGTATTTTCAGAGCATTCAGAGCACCGAGAACCATTCGAGTCCCGTTTAGGTAAACTGTCCGTGCAAGTACCTTGGCTGTCGGCGTTTTTAATTCGTCACACAAGACCAGACCGCGAGCAGCAAGCGTCATAGCAAGGCTGCGGTACGCTACTATTCTCACAGGCTCGGCAATGCTTCTACCTCGTAACACTGGGCAACGCATAGCTCCGCGGGCACATATTAAGTGTATTCACAGGTACTCACCTTAACATACCGTGAATATCCAGTGCTTACTGTCTTTAGAACGACTTGCAGCTGTAGGCCCACCACCCACGGCCCCGAATTCTGAGCCAAAAATGAACGGGCATCCTATCATGCAACATATTGGCGGCACTTGTAAAAATACGAAATATTATCCAGTGCTTTAGTGTACCACGGTCGACCACGGAACAGTATCGAACAGGCAAACTAAAGAGCAGCTGCGGTTGCTGCAGCAGTCTGTCCTGGGGATGTTTAAGTACTGTGGGCACTACCTTGTGGTGTACTATTCAGGTTTTGATGGGGGTGCCTCGGGGACTTTAGGGAGGCAACCAAAACAAACAAATGGAACTGCATTTTGTAAAAGAGGCATTCAGAATCATCAGTTTGTGCATCGAATTTGTATCATAAAACTGATGCAACTTGTCTCACTGAAGAAAACAAAAATACATTTTGTGAGATGTTGTACGTACCATTTACATTTCCAGTTCCCTTGCAGTGGTGGTTTACTCTCATGGTTGAAGGTAACGAAAAAAGAAATGTTTGGGAAAGCATGTTTTCTCAATTTTTTGCTCTCCTTTGTTTTGCATGATTAGTGTTTTGAATTGGCCGATACTGAAGTGGTCCTGTAATAGATTGAAGAGATCGGACTTTAGTCGAGAGCATAACGTGTAAAGCCACCTCAAACGCCCGTTTCTGCAGATCCTAGGTTAACCTGCCAAAGACCTGCACGTGAAGTTTGCGCGCTGTCAAAGCTGCTGGTGCGAGTGTGGGGTTGATCTCAAATGTTTTATTTGCTTGCGCTTTTCGTTTTAATAAGACTACGAGCGATGGAGACCCTATTGACGCTACGAGAGCGAACGCACTTTGAGCGGGCTAAGCACACACGCTCGTCCGGTAAGAGCATCGTCAAAGAAAACATACTCCTGCTTGTTGGGAGAGATCGGCTCTCTTG
>JAZHYW010009323.1:0-94761 GCA_037355805.1 Ixodes ricinus | reverse complement strand
ACTTACGTGAGCATTCCAATTCGATTGGGCGCCCCTGATATGTGCTCCGCGCTTACAGGTGGTTGATTATCAGGGATTAAAAAAGAAGTGTTAACAACGACGATCGGGTTTTTCTGAGTTGTTGCAAGCGTGACGTTTCGCATTGCTGAAGGGGATACTGAACCAAAAAATTGAAATTTTCAAATTTCGTTCGGAAATGGTGTCAAGCAGGACGTGTAATAACCGTAATTCATAATCGCACGTTTGTATTTTGAACGATTGGCTATATTTTTCGTTCCAAACGGTGCACTCGAGCGAGCGCTCGAAGAGAAGCGAACGGAGGGCGCGATGCGTCATGGGATATCCGGCGCAAACAAAAACAGAAAGAAAAGTTTCCCCGCATTCGTGACGTAGCAAGGCTGGCGGGATTATGAGCTTTGCCCTTGGTGGCGTTGTCAGCGTTGTGGTGGTGTCAATAGCGTCAGCGCGTTACAACCGAGCCGTTCGAAGTGCCCGTGGGGTGACGAGCGTGTGGCTGGCCCAAGAAGCACGTAGCTTCCACAGCACTGTCAGCTTAGGGCTGAACGGGGTGGGGAAAGCAACTTTTGTCCGAGTTTTGAGCGACTGGCTAATCTTCTAGGGGGAGAATGGCTGCATCCGGCTGCACAAACGAGGGTCCGAGAAGAGGAGAGTCCACCCTTTCCGTCTTCTTGGACTGTTTGGTTCAATGCGCGATTTGTGAGTTGAGGAGGAAAGCTAAGAAGGAAAATGTTGAAATGCCAAAGAGCGGCGCTGCGCAGAGGAATCTGCTACGTCACGACTACGTAGCAGATTCCACAACGATGCTAGACTACCTCCCAAATAGGCTCCGCATGCATCCACCAGGTGCACATTGGAAGATCGTTTATTTAGCTTTAAAATTAGTTTTCTTGTGCCTTTCAACGGAAGACTGGTGTTTTTGAGGTTAGGGTGCAACATGCAACACATTCAAGCTAGAAAATGAGCGCTGAAATTTCGTTTCCTCACACCTTTAATGTCACGACTCAGTCTGCGTTTTTGGTCTAAACATATGTTTCGGCATCATGATTCGCTGAGCTTCCTCGTACGTTGCGGTGATTGGCTCTCGAGTGTTGTGCGGGGAAAGTAGACGCACATGCTTTTTCTAGAGTGTACACTGGTAGTTTTCATGACAGCATCCTGATTCCGAGAAAAAATAATAGCAAGCACCGCGGCCATCGCTTGTTCGCACTGACAGTATCGTGCTCTGATAACACTATTTAAAACAACCGAAACCTGAGCATAACAATAAAATAAAGAACGTTTGTTTGTGTGTATGCTTATACAACCTGAGGTTAATCTGCTTCCAAGGGCGACGAGTCTCCCAGCTGTAGATGAGCAATTTAGCCAGTGCGGTACAACCGCTGGCCTGGGGTCTTTAACGTGCACCACGCAGTTGTGATCCACGACCGCACGCCGGTACGATGCTCATCAATATTGAAATGGGGTGGGACGAGGGGGTATGAGTTCTGCAATAGCTTTCGCTCCACGTGCTCGAGACTCGGCAGCCGATTCCCCTAAAGCCTGTGTACTAGAATTTCGACGTCATCTAGAGGAACAGAACGAAGGCAGATGGAACACGAGTGCTGCGTTAGCGTTCAGCTGGGCCTCATGTCCAATCGACGCGTCCAAGGACGCACTGGGCATAGTCTAATTGCTGAATTGGCACCGGTGACTGCGAGGACATGACGTGGCAGAAGACAAGGTCGTTCGCAGGCTTCGGTGTTCTAGGTGCTGTTGGCTATGTACACGAGGACGAAGATGCTAACTGCTGTCTTAAGCGCCGTTCACATGTATGCGACCGAGTACGACCGAGGAGAGACCAGACCGGTTTTTAAGCCTCTTGCGACGTCTTGGGACCGGATGCGCTGCAGCGGAGCTGGTCCTAAGTAGGAGATGCCTTCATGTGCGCTTCGCATAGTCCTGAATTGCCAACTGCCTGTTTTCCTTCCCCCAGACCGTCTCCCACCGACATTTTGTGCCTTTCATTGTTTCCCCGAGCGCCGGAAAGTTGCCTTTGTGCCCATCGGTCCTCCCATCCGAGGGAGAAAACGCTAATCCTCCCTCCGTGGGTTCCACAACGCTGTCTCGAACTTGTGAGGATGCGGTGCTTGTTTCCGGGAGGGTTATAAGCCCCCACGGATCATCGCCGGGAGAACCAAGATGGCTGCTGGTCTGTCGGCGAGTGGTATTACAAAGAATGGCATCACCCTAGCAAAGCGCCCACGTAAGGCTCCCTAGTCCTAAGGCGTCGCAAGAGGCTTGGGAAACCGGTCTGGTCTCTCTCGGTCTTACTCGGTCGCAAGAGTGTGAACGGGCTCTTTAGATGTGTTTGAACGTTGTTTCTGCACACGGTATTGATGGCTACATCCCGCTGCCGTATGTGAGATCATAGGGTTCCTCTTTTGTTTAGTGTTTTTACTCTGGGACAAACGACCTCGAGGAAGAACGTGAAAGCACTGTGACCACATGTCGAGCGGCCTCGAAAAGAGTCCCGACTGGGAGTTTGATTCATAGAAGAAAAACCATACACACAGATAATCAATCAAATCAATCAGTCAATCAAATCCAAGACTTCATGCGGCACTTCAAGTCGTGTCAAGAAAACATAAAGGGTGAAGTGAGGCCGGGTCCCTACAAATATCTGGTCAAAGCTGGGATGACCAAGATCTAAACTTGACTTCGGGAAGCCAAGTGTGTGTGTGCGTGTATGTTTGTGCGCGCGCGTTAGTTCGTTCGTTCGTGCGTGCGTGCGTGCGTGCGTGCGTGCGTGCGTGCGTGCGCGCGCGTGTGTGTGTTTGCGCGCACACACACACGCGCGCACGGAAAGCACGCACGCACGCGTGTGTGTGTGTGCGCGCGCGCCCGCTTTTCTGGTTGTCGTGGACGTTGTCAGTCTGGGCAAATACCGAAATAATCTCTTTGCTTCACTCGTCAGCAGTCATCGAAAGGAAAAGGCTCACGTCCTACTTACCGCCAGACTTGGCTGTGTCTGATAATGACACCGGCTTTTTCGAACCGAGAAATGCAAGCTTTCTTGAAGTTAAACAGCGTTCTGGTGTACACATGTATATGCGCCGTGAGAGTGAGAGAGAGAAAGAAGACGAGCGCGCGGGGACGTCAGAACTCCGACCTCTGGGGTTGGTATGATTAGTGGATAGACTTGAGGCTAGCTGCATTTTTTCTCCACTGCGGCCTCTGCGCTGCTGCACTCCTGGAACGCGTTCAGGCTCGTTCACACAGTTGCGTTTGACTGCGTTAAGACAACTTGCGTCCAGCTGATGCTATGGCGACCCTTACGACGAGCCAATGGGGGGGGGGGGGGGGGGGGGGGGGGCGCTGCGCTGCACGACGCAACGCAGCGCAACGCGGTCAACGCAGCATGTGTGAAGGAGCCATTAGAACGCAGAACGCCCGGCGTCCAGCGTTTTGCTTTCGCATTCGAACGCGCGATCGGCGAGTTCAGTGGCGACTGGCAGTCTTCATCTCCACTGCACTCGTCGAACGCCTTAGAATGCGGAACGCCGGCGATCCGGCGTTTGGCTCTCGAATGCAGCTTGCGATGCTCTCAAAGATGCATCACACGCGGCATTCCTACACCCGGGGGAAGGCCTTCGCAGAACTCACAGTGGGCGGGAAGGCTGCGCTGGGTCAATCTCTCACCGGCGATGTCACCCACAGGGGAGGGGACGAACTCTGAGCTCTGTGGCCCCGCGCCCCCATCATGGAACGCCCAAATAGTTAATGAACTTTCTTCGCCGGAGGCTTGCTGTGGTCAGCTGCTCGTGTGTTGTAATGGTGTGGGCCACGTCACGCATCACTGAGCCGCAGACGTCCGACTGAAGCGTGCGTTGACGCAACCAAGATCGTCTGTAAAACAAAAAACAAAAAAAAAAAAAAAAAACGTCGGAGTTTGGACTGTCGATTCGAGTCGATGAAAGCAAGAGTGAGCCCTTTTGGCACATAAAAGGGCTAAGCTTTCATCGACTTTGGTCGGCGGTCCAAACACCGACGTTTGTGTTTGTTTTTCACAGATGATTCTGGTTCCGTCCATTGAGGTTAAGCGCCGTTCCCAGTTCCCACGCTCCAGAAGCACTGCCATATCACTGCCGCCTCGACACCGTTTCTCCCGCGTATGTCGCGACATCGACGGAAAACTCGTGCAGCGGGGAGTGCGATCACGCACCAGTTGGCGAGTTCGTCTGCTTCATTGTGTTTTCCACCTCGCCTGACGCGCGGATCTGCCATCGCCGCCGTATCTACTACATAATCGATGGTCTTCTCGATACTCATATCAAGCTCGCTTTGCAAGCGCGGGTTGTTTCTTACGCATCGGTATACTAGTAGGTTAACCGATTGATTGCACATCCGTGTTTGGAGTGACGTTTTGCTAGACAAAGTCAGCTCCGGAATGCTAGGGACTGCCGTTTTCCTCTCCCTTTCCTTTTTGTACCGGGGATGTAAAGTTCATACGGCCGAATTTAGTGCATCCGTACAGTCAATACACCCGAAAACGGGGCTACGAGTGTCCGTGAGATCGTGGCGGGCCGGATGAAACTCTCTCACCTGGCGGAATGCCAAAAGGCCGATCAAACAGCGCCGAAGAACAGCAAACGCTGACGTGGCACACGTCGAACCGTTTGCCGTCTTTCTGTTGCGGGCTCATCTGGCCGGCTCATCTAATCAAGCGCAGAGAGCGCACCATGCGACTTTCACGATCTTAGTCTCGTACCCGTTTGCGCGTTCGCTGTGGGAGCGCAGAATTACTGTCAGCTTCTTTGCAGGGGCTGCCGCGACGTCAGAATGCCGAGCTCTGATTGGCCCTGGTTGAAGGATACAGTGGGTAGACCTTAAAGGGGGACTCAAGCGGTTTTTGGGGAAGCTACTTTTTGGTGCGATGGCGTTAAGGAAGTGTCAGTGAATGAGTATCTTCAGTTTTAGAAGGCAGAACCGCCTATTAATCACGCAGGAATAAAATACGTGCGGACTCTTTTCTGTACTTGCGAGGACCAATGAAATTATCGTATGTTTGAAAATTTTGGCGGCCTTTCTTTCCCCGCTGCGTTGGAAACAACCGCAGCGGCAGACCAATCACAGGTCGAGGAGAACTGGTGGCGCGCGTTGCATGCCGGTCGTCGGCCGGCTTCTTCTCTGCGAACATGGCGTCGGTGGTGATCGTTGGCGTGGTCGGCGTGGTGGAAGCTCATCGTTCCGCGTAAAAGCGCTATCCTTGACTGTGAATTTTCGTCGTGTGTCGCTATGATAACCCAGCACGTACTAGAAGGGAAGATCCACCCACTCGTGCGGCGATGTCGTGGCGGCACTCTCAAGACAGCAGAAACGCCCGTGCCGTCGTGTTCGTTTACGTCGACTACAGTGGTGCTTTCTAAGCATTTGTGTCTTCGAACATCGCCCGGATTTCTTATTTGGCGCATTTCATGCGTGTGCTCAAGTTCAAGGTATTACTGGCGCGTACCGTATAAAGGATGCGAATTTTCACGCGTTTTCATCACCGGAGAAAAGTGATTAGTGTTAGCAATCCTGAACGCTCGCAACGTCTATCTCATCACGAAATCATATTTCTACGTTGCTATATCGCTGCTAAGATTACATTGTCTTTTATAATCGTAGAAAAGGCGTGTGGCGATATTTGTACTATGGTAATGTCGTGTATTAGAGTCGTGATCGTCCAAGACGGCGTACTGCATCTTTTTATTTTCTTTTTTTCATCCACTGTAGCCTGCAAGCCTATCAAGAAAAATAATAATAAAGCTTTTGGCTATAGAAAACTGTCTGTCTATATTCTGTTACGGCATTGAGTAGCAGTGCGTCCCATTTAAGAGGGGCCGCTGAAACAGATGACGACCCGCTGCGCTTGTTGTAGTGGTTGCAGGTGTGTGTACGCGCGGCGCTGAGCGGTCGTTCCGGTCGCTCCGGTTGCAACGGACGCAGTCGTAAATACGCGCTCGTTGCACATGTCTGAACCAGCCTTCCCTCCGTCCTCCCGAGGCGAAAGTCAACGTGGCGACATCGCTTGACATCACGTACCAGAGGTAACGTTGCGATGTCAAACGTTGGTTTGGTTAGGACTTGCCCAAACCGCAAATCGAAGAACGCCCGAAAAGGTCTGCGTTTCGTCGTCCTCGGAACCCGAACATGACTCCGAAGCGCTGCTATCGTCCACATCGCACGTCGGAGTGGCGTCATAGGAAATCATCCCCAGGTCGGCTGTCCGCCGAAGAATTTCAACCTCTAACGGCGTCAGGTCCTCGAGCGTAGAGAACTCCGCCATGATCGAAGCATCGAAGCTCGAATGACAAAGAGGTTCGGCCGATGCGGCTACCTCGGGATCACTGCGCGACGGAACGTCGTCCAACGCCATTGGCCCGAGATCCTTTTGATAAGCGTGCGAGGACCAATGAGAGTGGTTTCGTTTTCGGGTGGATCCGAGGTTTGGCGGCCTTCAATTACATTTTTATTAAAGAAATAATCACCGTATGACTATACTTTTTGGTTTTTAGGGATACTTAGGGCGTCTAAATTCAGCTGTCATCATCAAAACACGAACTCAAAAACCACTTGAGTGTCGCCTGAAAGCAAGCTGCCTCCAGGTCTGCCCATCACCTTCATTCAGGGCAATCAGGGCTCGGCGTCATTTTGACGTCACCGCAACCCCTGCAAAGAAGCAGACGAACTTGCTCTCCGCATAGGATTTGAGCGCTCCAACATACAAGGATTAAACCAGGGGCGGATTCAGAAAAGGGGGGGGGGGGGTCAGGATGTCCTGACCCCCTCTTGATATCCTGCATGGTAAAATTTGGGGTGTGGGAAACGGGGAAGAGGGGGGGGGGTTTAAACATATTACACGCTGACCAACACCTGTCCCCTCTCAAGAAATACCTGCAGTCACGCCCCTGGGTTAAACGAAGTAGCTTGTTGACTAGACGCGAAAATTAGCTATTTGAGAATACTGCTTAGAAATCGCAAGAGCGCAGCTTCAGCCAATAGTTTCATCACTGCAAAAGAAATTCTGTATCTCGTGGGTTGCATGGCACTGCGGACGATATATGATTAACGCAGCGGATTGGCACCACCATTCGCACAGCCCTATAGAGAAAAATAAACGCGATTTCATTAGAGTGTGTAATCATGCCGTGATTTGAAGCAGTAAAAAGAAAGCCGCCGGTTTGATGAGCAGGACCATCGGCACCTGATAGCCGGCCTATTTTCGGCAAGTAAAACGTTGCTGCTGATGGACGATCGTGTCATGAAACGGAACACTCGTTAGCCGCTCTAGATATACAGGAAGAGATTATGCATCTACATTTTATACCCCGGCACATGTTTCTATAGCTCAGGACTCGGTGCTTGCCTTCCGCTACAGACGATTCTAAAAATATTTTATGGCGCGGTCACTGTAGTGTTTGTGTACTTAGCAGTGTCGTGCGTCCGTTACAAAAAATAAGTAAGAAAAATAGCGTTACTCGTTAGTTCGTCAGAACTTAGCGCGTTACCGAGATTTGTTACCGTCCTGCAAATGTAGCGAAATACCGTTACGATTACTTTGTAACTAATAATGAGCGTTAGATTTGCGTTAGCTTGAATTTTAGTATTATAATTTGAGAGCGATAAATGAATAAGAACCCAGATGTCGGAACTGTAACACAGCGATTTCATAATAACTAATGTTTTGTTCATGAAATTTGTAGAATATAGCTAGGTTTCAATGGCGCGTTGGTCCTTTAAAGAGATCGAAAACGTGACTCATTAATTCAAGTAAAGATAACGTAATTTGCTTTACCTCGTTAGTAATTTCTGATAATAACGAGCACGTTGGTACGCCACTCAAGAACCTAACGCATTACAAGTAACGTCGTTGGTTGTACCGCGTTACTTGCGACACTGGGCTGCTTGGCATCAGCGTTGGAAGCACCGGACGATCTCGGCTCGATACCGAGATATTTCGGTGGCGCCCACTCATGCTTTTTCTCCGTGACGTCACGATCAGAATTTGCTTCGCCATGACGTCACGAGTTATACTCCTGGTTACTTATTACCAGTTGCGAACTAAAGGTTGGATGGTGTGTGGAAAAACTAGGATAGAAGCTTGGACGGTTTGACATTGTTCTTATTTCTATCGATGAAAGCAAGATTATCATCAAATAAAAAGGTCACAGTGAGTAGTATTTGGCCAATCGCGAGTGTGACCAGAGCGTCGTTTTCGGTCGCGCACGTCGCTAGAACACTGGTCTAGAAGCTATGGGGAACTGGACTGCAAGAAAGTCTGTGTAAGAGACTAGGCACTCTAGAACGGGGACTGCGAATATACTCCTTTCCGTATAGTTCATCGGGCAGAATGAGCACCGATTTTTGCGCGATTGACGTCCGCGGCCGTTTCTCATACGGACCGCCGTTCAACACGCGCACGACCCGTGTACCGACGACAAGTGACGGCTACCAAAAACGGGCCTTCCGGGTCCTCGAGAGGGAACTTGTATACGAAAAATACCGAACGACGCGTCGGAGATGCGCCTGAACTGCAATAATGTCCCGAGTCTCTTCCCTGGCTGCCGGTTTTGGCGGCGGGACTCCGGCACGCCGGTCGAGCGAGTCACGGTTTCGAGAAGAGCACCGGCTTCTTCCGCACGTGGAGCGAAGACAAGGCCTCACACTGAGCGCGACGCGAACACGCGGCGACAACAAGACAGATGCGCCTGGCGTTTGGCTGCAGCTCTCGTCGAGCTTGGGGCGAGTCGGGCATCCACGAACGATGACGTCAAGTGCAGGCCTTGTCTTTTAGTTGGCATTGCGCGAACACCCGCGATGCAGCCCAGGGAGACAGTTCGATGGCTGACTCGGAGAGGGACGCGAGCCGATGTCTGGTTCGAGGGGCGAACCTGTACGCGTCCCCGATTCTTTTTCGTCCTCGAGCGCGAATACCTTCGTTGGGTAACACGTGTCACGGGCGCTGGATCAGAGCGCTCGCGAGCACGCTGGGTTGTTCTCAGCGTGAGCAAATCACTCTGTTTCGTACTAGAGCCACTATATGAGCTACGCGTAGGGTATCGGCACTCTGTTCCCCGATATTGTTGTGGGCGCCGCCATCTTGGTGCTTGTGCACAGCAGACGCAACTGCCGATCGTCATGATCCAAGAGTGCGACTCGCATTATATTCGGTGTTAGGAAGCTCATGTAATTTTCCTTTGCTCTGTCGCTAACTGTTTAAACATTTGTGGAGGTCGGAAAACCGCTTCCAGTGATTTCAGATAAAGCTTTAGTTAACTGGCAACTATGATTTTAAGCCACAAGATGGGCAAATGTCGTTATTCTGAAGCGTAGCTTATTTAGTGACACTATTTCGTACTTAGTGTACACGCAGTCAAAGCTGCTGACGCGAGCGTGGGGTTTGATCTCGCAGATAATTTGCTCGCGTTCTCGCACAAACAAAACCGTATAGATGAAGTTACGTAAAAATTAGTTAAATTTTGGGGCCTTACGTGCCAAACCACCGAAGCACATCTGGCACGTCTCAGCGGAGGTCTGACGATCAATTCCGACCGCCTAGGAATCTTTTAACATGCAATCGAAACCTCGAATTCGCGGCGCCTTCTCCGCAATAACCCTCCGTCAGAATAGGGAGTTTTCGTAGATCGTCTTTGCCGTCCCGCGACACCCTCCCCGGATCCCGCTACAATACCCGGAATTTTACAGTCAAGGCCATCGGCGCGCAGGCGCAGTAGCGGCTTCTTTGTTGAGGAGGGCTTAGTGCAGGGAAAACGCGGTCTACGGAAACTTCCTATTGATGTCACGTGACCTCACGCCACGGGACCTGCAGACAAATGTTCACCCCTGAATTTAGCGGAAAAATGGACGTCAGGTGACCTATCCATCAATTCAGTTTCCCCGCTAAGCTTAAAGAAAAAATTGACGTCACGTGACCTATGCACCAATTCAGGTTTCCCCGCCAGATTTGGCGGGAAAATTGATAATCACGTGACCTGACGTCACGGGACCTACAGACAAATTCAGGTTCCCCTTAAATTTAGCGGAAAAATTTACGGCACTCAAGCTATGCAACAATCCGGTTTCCCTGCTAAATCGCCAGCAAAAACAAACATATGTCACGTGACCTATACACCAATTCAGTTTCCGCGCTAAATTTCACGGGAAAACTGATGTCCCGTGACCTGACGTCACGTGACCTACACACAAAAGGGAGTTTTGGTAGTTCGTTTTGGCAGTCCAGAAACGCTCTTTGCAACCCTCTACAATACCCGGAACTCTGCAGTCAAAAACATCGGCGCGCAAGCGCAGTAGCGGCTTCTTCGTTGCGGGGTACTTCGGTCGACGAAAACTTCCTAATATTAGATCACCGCATGACGCACTATCGGCGCATTGTCAATCGGTCATCATCGTCATATCGTCATATCGTCGAATAAACGAATAAGAATAAGGTGGAACTAGAGGTCGCCCTATAGACGCGGTTATTGACGTCGTCTAGGACGTCGCCCCCGACGCCGTCCGACGTCGTTCTTAACGTCGTCCTCTAGGACGCTGTCCTCTAGGACGTCGTCCTCTAGGACGTCATCCTCGACGTCGCTCCAGACGCCGTCCTTGCCGTCGTCCATATTTTCGTAAACAAAAGCAGGAGGTAAACATGAATGTTATCGCAGATTCCGCGGACACTGGGCTTCTCAGAGTAAGTAGCCCCGAACGCCTCTCTCGCGAAGGTATACTGCAAACCGCGTTCAGCGGTTCAGCTGCCACGACCGCCTACGCCTGGTGTCCCTCCGCAGGTCATCGAGGACCTCGGCCTCACGCTCGACGAACCTTGAGCCCGGCGTGTACCCTGAGCGCCGTATCTGGAGGCCTCTCTGGCGGGTGAGCGCACTTCCTCGAGAGCACTTTGCGGCTGATCAAGTGCCATCTCCAGGTGCGAGTTTTGTATAGACGGTGCTTACTGACAAGTTAGCGTTGGCCCACCGCGACTGCGCGTGCGCGGAAACAGATTCGTGTGAAGGGAGTGTCTGCGCATTCGCCGAGCGCCGGCGCGTTACGTCAGGGCCTCGTGATGGCGTACATGGTGGCTATTTGCCCCGAGAAGTTCGCGTGGCGCCCCCTTACGGCGAACCGGGGTGACGTCACGGCGAGGAGAGAATTTTTCCCCGACTCGCCCCGCTCGCCCTGTGGAGGCTGTGACGACGCTAGCTGTCGGCGCGCTCGTTTCTATTTAATTTTTTTTGGCGTGTTTTTCGTAGGAAGTGTAAATTTTTATATGTGGCTTTATTGAGGTATGGCCTGTAGCTGCAGGCGAAACTTCAACCAACATTTTAAGCATGGTTGACAGGGCAGGCAACGCATGAATCACAGCTGGTATATGAAAATAAAGAAATATGGCCACAATTGCAGGAGCATCACTATAGATTTACATCTCACACAATAAATGCTGCTGATGGTCTTAATGAATTGGCAGGTTATGTATACTATTTTTTTGTATCTCTGTTTTTAAACAAGATCGCCGAAGCAGAAAAGCTGCATGCTGCTCGAGCAACATGCTAAATACAGTCTGGGCCATGGGGAGAGAATCACAAGTAAGACAGCCCAAGTGCAGGGGCAAAGTAAAAAAACAAGGAACATTTATTATATACATTGCTCGCATTTGACCTTTGCTGGATTCGGATAGTATTTCAATGGACTACACGGGTGGTATCTGTGGACTTGTTTATATCAACCCTCAAGTAATGTATAACAAACGTAAGCGAAGGTGTCTAGATCGTTATTAGTCCCTTAAGCCCTAAAATTGAGATTTTACTTAAATCGAATTGTCCTGAAGCTAAAATACCAGAAGTTTTTCGCACGCAGACTGTCACCCTTCACAGGTTCCACATTTTCTGCTACTAGTGCTGCATCTACCACTGGACAGACGTTCGAATGCTTGCTTTTACTCCTGTTTTCCTCTGTTGTCAGAGAGCCCAGCTGTAGGGAGTTTGGAGGCTGAGGAAGCTTTTGGGGACCTGCAGCAGTGTCTCTTTTAATTGGAAATAAATGACAATTCAAACTAAACGGTGTATTTTCCGAATACCCAAGGCTGGAATAAAGAATGTCAGGAAAAAGTATAAAGATTACAAATTACGGTACTATTGCTGTGCATATTTTGGGCAGTTCAATACATATCATACAGGCAACTGGGGGCAATTCGGCCGTTTTTGCTGCTACCATACAAACTAATTTCCAGTAATTATGCATCTTCTAAGAAATATGCCTGCATAGGTGTATAAACTATATAATTATTTCACGAAGAAGCTAGATTTATGTAAGACAACCCTGTTCCACGAGCACTTCAAAGATCATCAGACGCAGGGCCTTTAAAACATCTGCGAACCAGCGCATGCAGAGTGGCAGCGCAGAGTCGGGGTCGCGAGCTAATTTGCCGACCACCCAAAGGCCCATGATATAAATGCCACTTCAAATGCCTTGGAAGCGGGATGTAATATCGTCCTAAATCATGAACATGCAAGGAACAGAATTCCAGCGTCTGAAACACTTGCGGCACCGCTTCACCGACCCCTCGCAAAATTGCCTTCTGTCGTGTGGGGACGGGAAGGTTCATCGGCGGAATCGCCTCCGCCGATAGCTTTCGGGATTTGTAACCCAATTTTAAAGGCAAAAGGGACAAGCAGGCTCATAAAATGTACGGAAGCACGTCTATATCGGCCTAACTCAACGTCTTGTACACCGGGTAAACGAGGCCCAGCTCCTCGAAGAGCTTGCGGCACACAACGCCAAACCAGGAAACCGGTGCTGGGAAGCGAGCCGATGCGAGATCGCGGAGCGGAGTCCTCCTCCTGACGTCACGGAACACCTCACCCAATCAGGGCGCGGCGACCGCAGCGACGCTTGTGCTCGCTCTCGGGGCTAATAGGGCTTGCTGAGATAAGAGGAAGTATTGGCAAAGAGGTCAAACCATATGGAGCGCCTTGTCCAGCTTGTTTTCCACAGCGCTCAGTGTTGAGTTAACACAGGCCAGAGGACTGGATGCTTTACGTCATCGATGAACTTTATCGACCGCCGGGTGCAGATTGAACGCGACTGCTGCTGCGTCGGCGTTCGACAGAACTGAAACCGTTCGATGACGCAGTATTTGGCTACGTCAGCCGAGCGCCGTATCAAAAACACAAACAAATAATTTATGTCGTTATTTTCCCCGTGGGTGTAGTTCTCAATTAACCCTGCTCCTATAGGGGCGCGACGGTTAGTTAAGTACAAAATGGAAATGTGAAAAGAAATCGCTCGAAGTCATGCAAAGGTTAGCCGGCGTTTCACTAAAGGACTTAGCTATGTCTCTTTTAGCGAAGCGTCGGTTGTCACTCAAGGTTCCAGATAGCTTTTCTTTCCTTCGTGTTTTATACAAAATGAACATTACGTCACTTTCCGCGTCTGACCACGAACAGGCATTCGCCAAGCTTGATGTTGCAGAAATCGGAGCAGATATCGGCGCACAAGAAATATGCTTAGCACTACTTTTAACCAAAGTGGCTAACCTTAACTGGAACTGAACCGCTTATTTTGCCCGAACCGGAACAGAACCCGAACCGAAATGTTCGGCGCCATTTTGGAATGGAACCTGAACAGGAGCAAAAACAAAAGAACCGTTCCGAACCGGTTCGCCTAACAATTCAGGTGCGCATTCGCGCTATTCCGTGCGCTGTGTGTTGTCAATTTTGAGAGGCTTAGTTAGCGCTGCGGGAGCAAGGTATTTACACTTATGCAAATATTTTTGTACGTATATCTTAGAAAGACGATGGTCAATATAAGCGCTCTTACGGAGTGTCACAAAATGCGCCTGAACCGCTCAAAGCCATCGCGCCCACGCCCCCGGCAAAAAGCCGCCGCCACTTGCCGACGGGATGACGCATCGAACCGCCGCGGAGACAATAACGCGGCATCAAATTCAGGTTTACTACGGTTGATCGAACCCCATTTCATCTAAACACGTTTTAGAGAACGGGCTCGTTTTATCGAAGCTCGGTTTAGAGAAAGTGGAGCGTCAATTTAGAGAAAAGGCCATTTATCGAAAAGGGGACGTTGTTTGAAAAAAATAAACGAATACACTTAAGACTGCTTACGTGTAGGAATTCGAAAGTGTTCATACACGCAGCGTATTCCTACAAGCAGGGCGCCACCTCTTCCTTTTTAATACGGCGATCCCATGCACTGTGCAGGCGCGGCGCCCCGCCGGCTCCACGGTTTCCGTGACGATGCATCTGCGTTGCTGTGCTTTTCTTTGTGTTTTATTTCTGAGGCGCGTCCGCTTTGACCTTGAGCACCCCACCGGCTTCTGTGAAGAAGCATCTGCGTTGCTATGCTTTTTGCCAATGGGAATTCAGGTGCTGTTTACGCTGCTACAGACAACGGCTACAAACAATGGCGGTCTTCATTCCATGAAACGGTTAGTGCTCTTCGCATTAAAAAAAAAAAGGATCCACTACTTCGCGCGTGTATAACTAGGCCGCGCGTTCAGCCCCCCCGCCTCTCCCTCCCCCCCGTTTACGGCACTTCTCGGCTACTGGTCTGCGGCGGCTCATTACAAAAATGTTAACCGCCTGGCCACACATACACGCCGCTTCGCGACGGCCGCATTCGTTAAAGGGGCTCATCGCCTTTTCTCTAAATTGAGCTTCTCTGAGGCGTTCAGTAAACTGGGTCAGTAACGGCGCTCGCTAAACCGAGGTTCTCTAAACCGCATGCCCCGGCGCGCGCCGGGGCTGCGGGTTATTGAGAGGAGATGTTGCTCGGAAGCGACATATTTCAATGCACGCTATATTTTTGGATCCTCGATATCATGGCACGCTAACAAGGGAGGACAGGTCCAGGGCAAGCAGCGTCTATACTACGGGTGTGGAGGAAGCTTCGCGCGTAATAAAGTCCCAGCCACGGCAACCGGCCGTGCACAACGGGGAGTTCCACTTGCTCTTATGACGACATCGAAGCTTTCTTCACGGAAAAGAGCGGCTGCCTGAAAGCATTTAGCGACCATTCTTTAATCTTTGGGGAGATTCAGGCTCTACTGGACGGAAAAAGGTGCCCAGAATTAGCAAGGGTAGCAATGTCTCGGATGTTTGAGAAAAGAAGAAGTCCCGGTCCCCCAAATTATATTCACTTGCACTCATCGCTCTTGCAGTACGGGTCGCGCAAGTCAGCGTGGAAACGTCCTTCTCGGGGTTAAAATACATCCTATCATGCCAACGAACGCCACTGAGCCCGGACATACTAGATGATGTCCTTTTCTTCGGGTCGTTTCACGCAGCCAAGGCAGAGCGTACATACCAGTGAAATTAATGTGGCGTGTGCATGTAACAATTTTGGAGAGGTACTCGTCATTCTTGCAATAGTCGCGTGTTTTATTGCATAAAAGTTCGGTACCTGGCATTTCCATGTCACGTCTTGAATTTTTGAAGATTATTCCAATAGACAGATGGAGTACACAAAATCAATAAATGAGCGGTTATTTTTACCGTTGTAATCCACTTCATGGCAGTAGAGGTGTGGGAATATTCGGTTAATTGTTTTACATTTTCTTGAACCGTTATATGAACTGGCATGAACCGGTTTAAACCGGTCAAACCGTTATTTTTTTCCGCTTCGGAGCTGAGCCTGAACCGAACCCAACTTGTTTTTAAGTGAAGGGGAGGAGCAACCCCCCCCCCCCCCCCCCCAGGGCCGGGGGCGGTGCCCTTGGTATCCCTTGGGCGCCGCAGGCCAGTCGTTTGCCCTGCCCAGTGGCGGCTCTTAAAGGGGGGGGGGCAAACACATGCCTTGCCCCCCACTTTGAGAACTGCAGGTGCAAGCGCCCCCTTGCCTGCCCCCGGCTGGTACGCCCATGAGTCAGCCATAACCCAAACCGAACCGAAAAGAGTTTCGGTCTGACACCCTGCCTTTAACCATTCCTTCAACATTTCTTACGCTCATTAAAAGTTTCCGATCATCAGCGCGCAGGACAGTGAGATTTAGATCTGCTTATCAAAAATCTTACGCGCACAAAATGAAACAAGATATGCTGCCATCACAACAATGATGTCACAGATTCCGGCGTCAACGACATAATTTGTTTCCACAAGAAAGCTTCACAGTCGCTACAGTCCCCTTTCCGGCTCATTCTTTAATCACTGAGAGCTTATGAGATGCAAAAATGTTCCAGAAACCGGGACTCGTCATAACGAAACAAACCACCCCGACTTTACATAACAATTGAATCAGACGTTTCGTTTCCGATACAGGAGACATCATCAGTGATGCCAAGTTGGCGGAAATGAAGAGACAGCACAACCAGAAGTCTTTAAGGAGGTCCGCCTACACTTCGGGATTAACTTCTTAAATTTGCTATACAAAGTCACTGTAGTTTGTTTCATTAGCTTAGAGGCCGATGTACAGCCTCCATTTCCTGCAGGGAAGAAAATCTTCTTAGCGCTCCCATCTCCCAAGCGGCGAGGGGAGCCAAGTTGGGACAATTAAGGCAAAAAGTGGAGAGGATACAGAAACGAGAGGAGGCGGCCGAAGCGGCCGAAAGTGGAAAGCGGGAAGTGTACGTCGGCCAGGATGTGACGCAAACGTTTTAGTTGCTTTATTAAATGAAATAATAAATATACCTCAAAAGTCCAACAGGGGGCAAAAGGAATTATCCTCCTGATTTGTTTGCACAACCGAAAAGGATCCAGAAGTTTAATTCTCAAGTTCTTCGCATGTGGTCCTTTATTTTTGTTTCCTTATCACATTTTAAGTGTTATTGAAAGCGCAATTGGGAAGGGGAGCATCTCGCTAAGGCCGATAGTCGCATTACGGCCGAGAGTGCATTAAGGCCGAGAGGGGCGAAAGGGCCGGGGGTGGCTTTGAGGCCGAATAGGGCATAACGGCCGAGAACTGCATTAAGGCCGATAGCCTCTGAATGAGCTGGTGTGGCCGCCTTCTCGGGGGTCGCGTTGTGGTTAACGACTTTAGTTGCCACCAAATAAGATAGATGGCGCCACATTAAGCATGGTGGATGAAATCAACATATTTTCAGTCTCGTTAATCGCCATGGTCTCTTCTCAGATTACAATGATTGGCGCTCCGAATACTGTAAACTACCCAATTTTCGAGAGGACCAAACTTTTTGCCAATCGCCTACAATTCGCGAAAAAATAGGTCCCGCGAACAATTCCGTTAAAATGTAAACACATTAGAAGCTATATTGAGATCTTACTGCGTGGCGAAAATTAGAACCCGCAAATTATTTCAAAACTGCAGCTTTGACCTATTCGCGAAAAATAAGTCGCTTATAGTACACTGCGGGAAAGTAAACTTGTGACATTTTTAAGAGTGTATCTGTCGGTGACTGCAAATATTGTGGTTTTGGGTTTGTTTTCAGGTTCACGGCCGGCACCAGTCGGTACGCCGACCTTGCCTATCCGAATTTTTCATTTATTTATTTGCTTTTCGGCGCTTTATCATTTCTTATTTCTTTGATCAGTTGTTCCTTCATCTGCATATTTGGATTATGTACACACACGCACACGTATTTCTATATAAATGCTATGAATTTGGGGCGCCTTTTTGGTATAACATTCCTATATATTAATCAACGGCTCTTTAAGAGTTCAGTGAAACATTTATTGTGTCTTTTCAATTTTCAGCTCTTTAACTAAATTAGATATGTCTCTGATTCTACCGGGCGGCTACGAAAACGATGAGTGAAAGTGATTTTAAAATTTTATTTTCAATTTTTTACAGCGAAACGTTGAAGAAAACACATACTAGGAAATATAAAAAAACACAAGGGCCATCAGAATGTCAGAACATGACAATTAACTCACCGTCGGAGTGCATTCTTGCCTTGAAGGAGTGTCACGTGCTTCGTTCCGTTACAAAAGCCGCCCCCGGCCCTTTCGCCCCTCTCGGCCGTAATGCACTCTCGGCCGTAGTGCGACTATCGGCCTTAGCGAGATCTCCCCTTCCCAATTGCGCTTTCAATAACACTTAAAATGTGATAAGGAAACAAAAATAAAGGACCACATGCGAAGAACTTGAGAATTAAACTTCTGGATCCTTTTCGGTTGTGCAAACAAATCAGGAGGATAATTCCTTTTGCCCCCTGTTGGACTTTTGAGGTATATTTATTATTTCATTTAATAAAGCAACTAAAACGTTTGCGTTACATCCTGGCCTGTTCTGTTCTGCAGAGGATTTCATCAGACATATAAGGACTATTCTTCTCTGGCCAAATTTTCTTATAAAAGGTACGGAATGTACAATATGAACTATCATAGACATAATTTTTTTCGAGCATTCGCCAAAGCACGTTCCTCCCGCTTTACAGGTCCGTGCCTCGCCGGCTATTGCCGTGGGCCACCAGCACAGCTACCGGAACACCCTGAACGCCTTCCGGACCATCTTCCTCGCCCACGGTCTCCGCAGGGGACTCTGGCGCGCCGGTCGGGCCAACGTCCTGCGGCTCTCGCTCGGCTCGGCTGTCCAGATGGGCGCCTACGTCCAGACGAAGCGCGTCCTGTCCAGCGGCAGGCCCGTCGAAGAGTGGCAGCGGCTCACGCACAACGTTTGCGCGGCCCTGTGCTCCAGCGTCGCCGCAGCCCCCGTCGTGGCCGCGCTGGACATCATCAAGACCCGGTTGTACCTGCAGCCCGTGGACGTCCGCGGCCGGGGCATGTACTACAGCGGCGTGTGGGACTGCGTCCGCCAGATCTACAGGGCCGAGGGCCTCCCGGGCTACACCAAGGGGCTCTTCGTGGCCTTCTGCTATTCCTCCATCAACTCGTTTATCACGCTGCTCTCGTGGGACGAGTTCAAGCGCTGGGGCAGCCATTCCTTCCAGCAGGACGGCTACGCGATCGAGATCCGCCGCTACGAGTGAAGGCAAGTTCATACACTTGCGACTGCTTACGACCGGGTGCGTTAAAATCTCTCGTGATCTCTTACGATGAAAGAGAACACTGGCACCATCTATCGAATGACTCTGTGGAACACTTGTGACTTCAGTATATTTACTACTTTTTTTCGCGCATCATTCGTATCATATTGGCTTGAAAAAATCTTTTGACAATGTCATAAACTACCATTTCTTATAGAGAGTACGTACATTTGATCTCGCACATACTGCAAAAGCATCGCTCTAGTGAAATGTGGTTTCAGGGTCACCTCGAAGATGGCACCAGCGTGCCAGTCTGCTCTCTTGTCGTAAAGGGCCGTTCACACACTTGCGTATGACCACGACCGACTTCAACACGACCGGTTTTTAATACTCTTGTGTCTGCTCATGACCTTCTGCTCAATGCAGCCAGTCGTAATCCGTTACAAGAGGCTTAAACACCGGTATTGTCTCAGTCGGTCGTATAGTCAAACGCAAGTGCGAGAACGGTCCTCAAGAGATGACAAGAAATAGCTCGGTTGTAAGCAAACCCAAGTGTCTGAAGCAGCCTTGAGGGGTTGCCGTCTCTGTGGCAGAACCACGGACTTACTGTCTTTCAATAGCAGTCTTGCGCCGTGTCTTCTAAGGACGCGATACAGGTATTTATTTATAGTGATCTTGATACGACCGGCACGCCGTAGGGCTTGTTTTTGCAAACATAAGAGATGGCGTAGTACGCCCTAGCCCCTTTCACAGGTGGTCGAATACAAAAGAACGGGAGGGGTACTTTTTTAGACGCGCAATATTAAATGAAACATTTTGATCCTACATCTGTACCCGGAGGGAAGGAGAGCAGTGACGAAGTCAATAAAGAAAACTAACTTTGAACGTTGATATTTTTGCTATGAGTGCATCTAGAGGAATTTTATCGCATACCTACGCTGTTTTTTTATAGTAACCTGTCTGTTATTAAGTATTCATTTAGTTATGAAAAAAATATTATAACGCGAATTCTAGCACGAAACGATGCCACTCCGGTTAAAATATCACAGTGATTCAACAGTTTCAAACGCGTTATGATGACAAATGACAATGCTATTTTATCGTAGACGCGTGTTAGAGCTTAACTTTTGTGCCGCACGAGAGATTGGACACTTCGGCTGGTGGAGTGCCTTAAGACGTCATTCGTGAACATCAGGTGACACCGAACAAAGGCAGCTGTCACTCGCCAGTCTTATCTCCCTGGATGCACTGCAGACATCTATGCCGCATCTCTCCGACACCCAAACTCGGCAGACATACGATCCACCAATCGAGTCCGCGTACATCTATTTTTAGCCGAACAATGTGTCGCAAGCGACAGGCATTCAGACGACGAGATGGATCATGGAAGTCATCAATGGCAAGCTCCAGAAGGTCCTCCGTTCCCCTCGATCTCGGCGGCTGTCTCAACGTCTTTTGATAGGACTGTGGCTGGCTATACTATAAGGCGTGAAAATAGCCACGGGTGGTCTTGCAATTGTAAGTCTCGTGGGGCTTGGCTTTTCAGTTTGCACATTGAGGTCGTCCCGTCAGGACGCGCGGTGGAGGAAGTTGACCCCTTTCTCTGTTAAGCAGCGGGTGACGGGCACTGAGCGGCACAGTCTCCCTGGAATTACGTTGTACTGCACGCACTATCGTCAACAATATGAAAAGAACAGGTAATCTTTTTTCTTTCCAGTTTCACGGCTCCCAAATTTTTCGTTAAACTACAACCTGTTAAAAAGTACGTAGTTTGGGATCGAAACTTTTTTATTCTAACCGTCGTCAGGACCCTAACATGTTTCAGATTTTGTAGGTACACATCGCGACACTGTTAGCACGAACACGACATCGGCGCATTTTCGCATTTTACTTCGAAATAGTATTAGCGAGCACAAATTAATTCGTTTACATTATAGAGCTAAATGAACTTTTTCCGTAGCAATAATAACTTGGATGACATCCCTTGGTTTCAAAGAGGAAAACGGGAAAAACTTGCGATCGCTTGTTCGCGCTAACAGTGTCGCGCTCTGTACGTCAAGAAAGCGTGGAAGATTGTCCTCTCACTCACATTGTTGCCTACAGTACATTTCGCAGGGGACAGTGTAATGTACTGCTTGAAGGTTACAGAGTGCAGGACATGAGAACATCATATAGTCATTATTAACCACGACGGCTTCGTTTTATGCCCACGGTTGGACAAACTCGCAGACGAGCTTGTTCGCCCAGGGAGAACAAGGTGCAGTTATTGGACAGTGAAATTAATCAATTAAGGCATTAAGTACCGGTTAATTTTCCAACCAATATTTGCGCCCCTGCAAGACAGATCGCTGGCGAAATTTATTTTCCAGGATGCACATATTTCAAGTCACACGAGCGCAATCCTGAACCAAGAAGAACATAAACAAAACTTGTCTGAGACTGAAAAAAAACAAAAAAAACTGGGGTGTGTGTATGTTTATACAGCCTAGAACTTAGACTGCATCAACCACTGATCTCTACTATAGGGGGCTGGATGGCGCTTAGCTGCTCCCCGAGCCTGGCTCGAGTGAAGCCACCGGAAGTTCGATGCTTGTCCCGGAAGTCGGGCGTGCGATGGGCTTCCTAGCTCGTTTCACCTTCAGTCCGGCGCGGACGCGAGCCATCCAGCCATCCACGTGGAGTGTCATGTGACCTTGAGCTCCCCGCGCCGCTCTGCCCAACCGGCAGGTCGCGTTTCTCCTGAGCTGGATCGGCTGGATAGCTCGTGGCGTCCTGCGCTCGGACTGAAGGTGAAACGGGTGCATTCAGTCGATATTTGGCAATGCTTCGGTGTCTTTGATTGGTTTCATTCGTTCTGGATCAAATCCCGAGAATGAGGCATTTGGACTTGGGACAGATTCACATCTTGATCAACTAGAATCTCCAAATGTTTGCATTGAATGGCTTCCCATGATACTTCTCGGTTCTGCATGCGCTCTTACTGCCCAACAAGCAGGCTTTCTTGAGGGAACAAGCGAAAATCCAGCGCCCTCGACGCTTTTCCAACCAGCACTCGGAAGGGTTACAAAGCCTGCCAAGCGCTCACTTCCGGGACAAGCCGCTCACTTCCGGTGGCTTCATACCTGTTTGCTCAATGCGCCATCCAGCCCCTCTGGTGAGAGATCAGTGGCCTCAACGGTCGACTTGTCTCCCCGCAGTAGATGAGAAATTTAGCCAGTGCAGTACAACCACCTGGGGTCCTTAACGTGCGCCACGCGGTAGTGATACACGACCGTACGCCGTTACGATGCTCATCCAGATTGAAACGGGCCGGGGGGGGGGGGGGGAGGGAGTTTGAACCTATGGTCCCTGGGTTCTGCTGCGCGAGCTTTCGCTTCACGTGCTTCGAGTGGGTGTGCGCTAGCCCACTCGGCCACCGACACCGTTTTTTTTCTTTATTACAGCATACACAATTCAAACACGTACAGGCTAAGCGTACAGTCTTTTGATTAGCACATCTCAATTAATACGTTGGGGGCTCTTTGGCCACCGATCCCCCTCTGAGACCCTTCACATTACTTCGCTTAGCCTCCGCCTGGAAACTGTTCTTGCTTAGTTGCTTTTTGTTCCGTGTTTTATATTACTACAGTCCGCAGTAAGGTTCGGACGAGGGATCCTCAAAAGCACCGTTGCGATGCCTTTTTAGGTACACAGTTTCATATTTCAGTCAAATATTGATCTCTACTGCTAAACGACACATATTTGACTAACGTAATTTATTCTGACGGCATTTAGTAGCCGCGTCAGTAGAATGGCGTACACATTTATTGCTGCCTTCTACCTGACTTCTTTCATAGGCCCGTGGCATTCGAATGTGACCAAAATTACATTAGATGAAACGGTATACCTCCCTTAGAACGTACTGTTAATGCACGGTTTTCCAGATCCAAGCAACTGTGGCCTCAAATTTATATAAAGTTGCGATGTCGCGGTACTTTAGTAGCGATTCTATCAAGCCTCCAGCCCTCCACATCCTACCGATTAATCACACGACTATCGATTAGCCTATCGAGAGCCATCGATTAATCGGTTAGAAATTCTACAATCGGTGCACAAATTCATAGTCACTAGGAATCTTGGCGAGGGCATTCTCTCGTTGCCCCGCAGCCAATGGGATTGAGGCATTTGCCGCTAAGAATGCCGATGAACGAGTCATGAAGCGTGAACACAATAGCCACGTTTTCCTTAAAACGTCAGTGGCCGTAAGTCGTCATAAACGGACGCCATAAACAGGCAGACGGACCTGCCGCTAGAAGTCTTCCAAACCTCGCATGCAGCCAAAGCTATAAGGGAGAGAGTGTATCCCAATCAGTTCAAGAAGAGGGAAAAAAAAAAAAAAACGAGGGAATCCCAGCTTTGCTACTCCCGTTCCTCCTTTCCTTCCTCTTGAACAGGTTGGCATATACGCTCTCTCCCCTGTAGCTTTGGCTGTACTGCACGGCTTTAGTGAGACGGAGTATAGCTGCCTTTGTCTCTGCGCATACTTTTACGCGCTCGAAGTGTGAGTATAGAGTCAAATGAAGCTCGCTTGGCGTCTAAACACTGATCATTCCAGTGGAGAGCTCGGCGTTCTGGCGGTCTGGTGTCCCCGCGCTCTCTTGTCTCCTCCTCTCCTCACTTTCTACCCGTATAATTCCATTTCACGAGCGTCACGATTGTCGCACGACGCGCCATCGCACGTATGAGAAGTGTTTTCCCTGCATTCTTTCCGCTACCGCCCTAAATGTCATTCGATCGACTAACGTAAAATTATCTTCAAAATCGAACCCGAGGTGGGCGGTCGTCGTCACGGTATTCGCTCATCGGCCAGACTTACTCATTATAGTCGGATTCTCCGCCGGGCCACGCTTTCTTCTTGCTTCGATGCCGGATCTCCTCATCTCGACCTGGATCGAGCGCGCGACGGTTAACTCCGTTCGCCCCTAAGCTGACAGTGCGGTGGGAGCTACGTGCTCGACGGACCAATGAACGGCCTTCCTTTCGTCACTTCTCCTTCTCTCTGCGCGAAGCCATCGGCGAGAGCGTGAGCACGTGACGAAAGATAAACGTACGTCTGGCCCATTCAGTATACGTAGGTTCCACCGCACTGTTAGCTTAGGGGGAATAGCATCTCGAGGTAGGGGCTGTCGAGTGCCGCAACTCTACTTTTCCCGGCCCTGTCGCTTTTCTCGGGGCCGTACATTAGACCCCTTTGAATGCATCTTCCACTTCTTTCTCACTTCAACACACACACACGCACACACGCGTGCACACACCTTACAAACACAAACCTTGCACGAGCACTGCAGGCAGCGCAAAAAACAAAAAAAGGTGAACGTCCGACCCTTAGTGGCACCGGTGTTCTCTTGAAGCGGAAGCTGTTGGATTGGATCCGACGATGAAATCAAGTTTTTCTGGTGTGTGTGTACGGAAGTTGAGCGTTCTAGCCCCGGACAATCGATGGCCGTCTGCATGTGTGCCTCGAGTGGATTCTGACAGGTTCAGGTAAACCGGGTCTGAGGGGAGTATCAGGATAGAGCACAGTCTCGTAACTAGAGTGTACTAGTATACGGGGTAGTGTTGGTGCGTGGATAGCAGACGGGCGTCGCGTAGGCAGAAAACATCTGGTATCATTTTTTTTACTTCTTCCTCAAGTAAGATTTGTTTTTGTGCGATGGTGCGATGTTTTTGTGCGATGCTTCAGTGTTTTGGTCCGATGCTTCCTCCATCTTCAGCACCTTTGTGGTAAATCGTAGCGCGATACGTTACCAAGTCGATTTATGCGGTCACTTTGAAGGAATACTTTGACAAAATTTGAAATATACTCGTCGTATTCAGAAATAGGCTGAATATGATCCGCAATATCCGTAAGTGACAATTGCACGTTTGTATTTGAGCCTGATGGCTGTATTTCTCGTTATAAACGCCCCACTCTGGCAAGCGCTTGGAGAGCAGCCAGCGGAGAGCATGTGACATCCGGCGCAATCGTGACGTAGCCTGTCTCGGAACGAGCAAAGCTGCGGCGAGGCTGACGTCGACAAGACGATTGCAAGCAGGGCATGTGGCCGCCGTCATGTCTCTGCTTACTGCGGGCAAGTCCGTGTGTATACGTAAGCTTGCCAAAGCTACGTTCACGCGCACGCTGAACATGCTTGCACGCATGGGGCACCAGTGAGGCTATAGTTATAGGCGAGACAGGTATCGTCAATACTAGAGCCACTAAATGAGCTGCGCTTAGAGTATCGGCCCTCTGTTCCCCAACATTGTTGTGGGCGCCGCTATTCCGATGCTTGTGTAGAGCAGACTCAACTGCCGATCGTCATGACTCAAAAGTGCGACTTCTTCAGCATTAGATTCAGCTGGTAAGAAGCTCATGTATTATTGCTTTTTCTGTCGCGAACTGTTTAAACATTTGTTGGGGACGGACAAACGTTTCCTGTGATTTGAGATAAACCTTCAGATATCTGGCATACCATGATTTCAAGCCACAACAATATGGCCAAGTGTCGTCACTCTGAAGCAGACTTGAGAAGTAATCCTTCACAAGTAACAAATTACTTGTAATCCGGTACTTTTTCGAGTAATTTTGTAATTGTCTGCGTTACTTTTTTCGGAAGTAATTTGTAATGTAATTTCGTTACAAAAATATTGGTAACGGATTACTTTAATTACTCGTTATTTAAAAAAAGAGCATATTACAGTAACTGGAGCAACACGAGCAGAACATTCAGCAGCATAATGAGAGCAAGTTCAATAAAATAGAAAACATCAGGAGAGGAGAATAGCCGGAAAGAAACCACAATTTTTTCTATAAGCAGTCACTCGCACCACTAGTAAAACGGGCAAGGAATATACGAAAGACAAAGATCAAGTAAGACAACACCGAGTAGGCTCTCCGTCCCCTTCCATCGTATTTTTCATCTCCCGGGCAGAAGAAAGCCCTTTGTGTTTTTTGCCTTTTACGCTGTTTCACCCTTTCCAACTTCTTAGATGTCTCCCGCAACCTACACAGACATCAAACGCAGGTCCTTACCCCTCGATTCGCGGGTTCACAACTCGCGTAACAGGAATCCACTTGTGAAACACCTCTTAATAGTAAAACCGATCAAAAATAATATCGAGGATTTTTTTAGTGAACACGAGAACCTCTGAGAGAGCAAACTTTCGACAACAATGAAGTCAAACAGAGCAAGAGAGGTTCAAGCATATGGTTTGACGTAAGCAATCTCTTTGAAGGAAAAACAATAATTTTTTGTTGCAAGGTAATGCCAAGCCAAATCAGCAATCAAAGCTCCCGGGAGGTTTCTCTTCTAGTGCTCCAAAGCGGTCACTTAGAAGATGAGTGGTGTAGAACTGCGATCTAAGCCAAATACAAACTGCGGTTAGCTAAGTCGAGGAAATCCAAGTGATAGCTTTCACTCCTGACGCCGAGAAAAGGTACTCGTAAGAAGTGCGTGATTTGCCCGAAAACACCCAGTAATGTTGCGCATGCGCGATGGCGCCGGCGTGCAGTATGGAGGGCAATCGTTCTGCAGGGAGTACAAAACACAGATCGACCAAGAACTCTCCAATGTCGGGAACGTTGGCGCAACCTGTTACGTCCCCACTTATGCGAGTGGAAGACGCCGCCAGCGGAGACAACGACGGAAGTCGACCTTCTTTGGCGTCGATCTTTTCTCGGGGTGACAGTCAGGTCGCCAAGACGAACACGCCGTTCCTCTCGGCTCTTTGTCGGGCGCGTCTTCCGAGGAAGTGGGACGCTTCCGATCGTCTTTTCTTCTTTCTTTTTTGCTGTTACTAGGATGACAATGACGGCATCGTCGTCGATGATTTGTGTTCGTCGCTTCCGGGGAAATGGTTGAGCTTGTGTAAAGGTTATTTTTAATTTTGTTCGTCTACTGATTAAAGGCGCGCTCGCACAGTATCTGGCCTTGTCTACTTCATTATGTCCTTTTTGTTCTCTTTAGTGACTGATAAGATTAAAATAAAAATGAAACATTGGCTGCCGCTGATAGCGGCGCCGGATCGTCCTTTCAATTTGAGTGATTAGTGTTCATTTACTTAAGAGTTCGCAGTTGTTACATAAACTAAGAACTGCACAGAACACCCTGCAATACATTCCAAATGATAAAAGTACACTACTTACATTAGGGTGCAAGGATTGATTATGGTATTTACGTACAATATTTCGTCCACTCAATCGCAAGTACAATGTGTCCTGTTCAATATACAGAGGGGTATTCACGAGGGAGAAATCTCAGGATTTCTCCAACTTTGCGCATCACGAGATAAAAACGCGAGCTTTTCCATCGCAAAGGCTGACGTTTTCGTCGTCGGATGCGTCGAAGAAGTCCCGGGATTTCTCCTCGTGATACCCTTAATCCATTAGATTTCTTAACATTCTTACGTTAAACTTATTTAGTATAATATATATACAACCAAGGTATACGAGCATATAGGTATACGAGTATAGTCCTTGTTTATTGCACGCTGTAACATCAATTTAAACCGACACGCCTGCATCGCCATTGTGATTCATACAGTATCGTCTGCTAAGGTTGCACTATGTTACTCGAGCTTACGTCCGCTTACGTCAAGAGCAGTGTTTGCGGAGTTGCCATTCCAGAGTTGGAATGATTCCGGAATCATCCTGCTCTTTCGCGACCCGAAATGAATGATAATGGAATGGCGGCAGCGCTGGGGGATCGGAATGGAAATGGAATTAGAAGCCTTTCGCCCGGAATGGAGTGGGAATGGAATGGGCTCGGTTCTTATGCGAGCTGTGTCTATTTAGGGCTGATGGCGCAATTCGCTGGCGCGTGGCTAGTGGCTCTGAACAGCATCATTGCACTGGAGGTGACTGACAGATTCATTGTCTCACTGGCTTATGCTCCTTCGAGGATGAAAAAGGTGTGCCCTCGGTGAAGCAACCAAACGGTAGACGAACAAGGTGTCGTTCCTGGCGCCGCGAGACGCGACACAGCGGCTGTCGTAATCACGCGCGATTAGCATGCGGTTTTCAACCAGAGTGTCGAACCGAACCCGAACCGAACACCGGAGCAAAACCGTTATTTTTATCTGAACCGGAAGAAAACTGTATTTGAAATCAAACATTCGATATTGAACCCGAACCGGAACAGAACCGTAATCTCATGTGGCGGTTACCAGTTCGTTGGAAACGGTTTGGCGTGATGAAATATGAGCCGCACCTTCTTGCGGGTGGCGGCGCAAAGTCAATTAAATATTCAGCGACTGTGGCGTCAGCGGCTCCGTTTTGACTAAACAAACGGCAGCGACGACATGGAGACAGCTCAGTCATAATGAACCAAATAAGTATATATCTTTACGTCTATGTGCAGCACGAATTGGCGTCGGCGTGGAGATGTACACTTTTATACTTTGTTTCAGCTTATACGATGGACTGCAAAGGACGCTACGAGTCACCGGAGCCAATTCATTGCTCGAAGGGCGTCACGTGCCCTTTCGGTTGGGCGGAGTGACGCGGGGAGCGCACAGTCACGAGACAAGCTACGAACTACGGATTGGCTCGTGCAGCCCGTAACGTCCATCGCGGCACATCGTAGGGGAAAACGGAGTATATCTGACTATGCCAAGAGGCTAAATAGATTTGTGTGTGTGTTTCTGTGTGATGTGTGTATGTTCCTTTATTTTCTTCCTGCTAGTCAATATTCCATAAGGAAGGAGAAAGCGAACATAAGCATCAAAATAAAAACGAAAGGTTGACGGCTGTCAGCACGTTTGTTCCACTTTGGCGAAATCTGGAGGCACCAAGAGGCGAAGCCGCGACGAGCGCAACACTGCGGCGTCGGTCGTCGGGACGCCAGTCATCCAGAGCCGACGCTGCTTGAATAACTTTTTTTGTGTGTGTATGCGTTTTCTAGAAACAGCAAGTCGCCTGTTGTCTTTGTTATGTCCTTTTTTATTTTATTCGTCTTTCGACTGGCCCTCGCAGTCTTCTCCTCTTCTCCTCAGTCGTTCCAGCAAGTCGTTCGAGAATCTGGATGAGCTCTGGATGAGCATCTACAGTGGGTACAATGTCGCCATACTCTGACTGACTAAAACCTATTTAAACAACTGACGACTAATTTGTTTTTGTGGGTAGCTTGCGAGTACGATGCGTGCTACCGTCATGGTGTCGCTGTACGTGCCGTCTGATTGGCTTCACATGTGAGTACTGTACTTCGGTGCTGTTTCCAAGCGCCTGTGTAACAGGTAATTTTCATAGAACGGGGTTTGCGTTAAAGATTCATGATCACAAAACGAAATCAAGCATATATTTGTTTTGCTGTCCTCGTTTCCCACAGCTTCTGATTACCTAATTTATTTCACCTTTTCTTCTTAACAACTGGGAGCTGTGGACTTTTCTTTCAAGAACTGCTTTGCACTGGTTCGCGCTTGATGAAACCGATGACTGAACCGTTATTTCAAAAGCATCCCTGAACCAGAACCGAACCGGAAAAAATGCAAAGCAACCCGAACTTGAACCGAACCGGAATAATGACCGATTCCACTCCCTGCTTTTAACCCAGCCGATCTTCTAGTGTTTGCGTGGAACACAAATAAAAAATTGGATTGAATGTACAGCAAACGTAAAAGTTTACGTTTTAAGCCAGGTTCCCTAATATGATGGTACAGTCTCTTGTGCTGGCGCCGCATACCGATTGCATTTCGTCAGTGGTTCTCTGTTCTTTCCGCATGGATATTTGGGGCCGGTATACACGGCGTCGCTTCTAACAGCGCACCAGCAGTTCTGTTGCGAAGTATTCGAAGAAGAGAGCAAGATAGCTTCTTCTTGCGCCACGCACAAACTCGACGTTTTTAAGGCCTTATCAAACAAACAACACGCTAACCATGCATCTGTGAGGGCATACACGGTCCGTTTGCGAAGAAAACGGGTGGTTTTAATTTTGGCGCCCGTTGGGACTCGTAAGCCTTTCACGCTTGATCGCGCGATCGATTTCTGCAGTGACAAGAGATTACCACGAAGCGCTTTGTGCGGCCACCCTTCGGTTTAGCAGAATGGGTGCTTTGAGAATGCTTTTGCATATTTTTGGAGTCGTCTCCGCGTTGGATGACGTTAGCAGCTTTATGCTGCTTTTTTTCCAGTAACACAATGTGGCGGTCAACGGCCTTTTTTCACGTTTAGGAATTAGAGGAATTAAATGGCGAAGTTCAGCAATTTCAAAAGTGGGAATGGGCCCAGTGTCTCCATTCTGAGAAGTTGAATGGAATGGGGGTGCCCATTCCGCAACAATAGTCAAGAATCACCGAAGCATCCGTGCATCGCATGAAGCGTGGCTGCTGATTCAAGGAGAAGCTTTGCACCCAACATGCAAACCACGAATGCCCCGACGACTCGTGACGTAAGGCGGTGACTTGGGCGAGAGAAAAGTTTATTCAAACCACCCATGTCGTTGGTACTGATTCAACATCGTTAAAGTTGCGCTTGTGTGTCGTCTACGTGCTTCTCTCCTCTGTTCCTGTATTTCTGGGCGCTTCTTTTGCCATGTTGATTCGAAAAATGAGAGTTCTGTTTTTCTGCAGTCAATGTGTGTGCATGGGTTGCACGTGACGTCACTCAAAGAGCGCTCCGATGACCACCAGAGAAGAGGGCAAGAAGGAGCTCCCCTCCTATCAGGACCTCTTCAGTGCCTCCCACACTTGTACAGGCGTCGCTATTCTCCTCCCAGAAAAGATTATAGAAGATTAGCCCGTCACTCAAAATTCTTACAAAAGCAGCTTCCCTCTCCTCCTCTTTCATAATGGTCAAAAGTATGCGATGTGACGTCAGTGCAACCTATGTATACATCATACACAGAGTATCTAAATCGTGCGAAAGCACGTTTGCGACCTCCTGTTTGCTCCTTCTATCGTCATGTCCAGGCCTTGCCTGCACCTCCACTGATCCCCTGGAGCACGCGCGCACACACACACTGCATTGGCGGACGGGCTTCACATTCCGGCGCCGAGGAGGCCACGACAAAGGGTCAGCCCGTGAGATGATGACCGAGATAGTGATGATCCCTCCATCAGGCGGCGCTTGGTACAGGAAAGGGTTTGGCCGGACCATCCGCAGTAGCGTCAAAGGATAATCCGAACCGAACGCACCCTCACGGAAGTCCCGCAGCTGGCGCGCCGTCACCCGGAATTTTCGCCCGGTAATGCCCCCGGTTCTCGCGTCGACTGACCCCGCCTCGGGCCAACGTAATCGCAGCCAGAAGGAAGGGTCCGGCTCAGCTTCGCGCCCAGGTGTGGCGACGTCAACACGGTTCCGGGCGAACCTCGCCGGGGAACAAAGGAGGGTGAAGCGAAAGGAAGGGCGAGGCCTTGACCAAGGCCTGTCGCAACATAACGTCACTTTATTTTAAAAATATTCCCTAAAAGTAAAAAAAAAAGAAAAAAAAAGGAGAGGAAATGCAAGGCAGCAAAAGATAGGACGAAAAAAAGACAGGTTGTGAGCTGGATCATATCTTTGGCACATCGGTAGTGTTTCATATAATTTATTACATGCTGTTGTCAGCAGCTCTATGTTGCCTTAAAAAAAAAAAGAAAAAAAAAACAACTTCGTCCGTATTTTGAGTTAAAACATTTTTTTGTGTGTGTGTGTGAAAAGCTCGTCAAAGAGTAGGCTCTGGAAAAAAAATCAACCATCTGGGTGAATGCCATCTTTCGAACTATTTTGTTCACGTTTCACCCATTGAGAGACCCGCGTCGAAAGAGCATCAAGCCCGCACTTGATCTCGCCCCACCGCCGTCTTCTTCCGCGCGATAAAGAGCGTCTGCTATGGTCAGCGAACGTGATTAAACGCACACGCGAACGCTGCGTCTGGAGCCGGCAACATCCGACACCATTTCCCGAATACCGTCTGCTAAAGTCAACGTGAGCAACGCCAGGACGCACCGATGTGGGAGTCGACAGCGGAAAGCGGTCGCCTGCCGAAATCTCGGCGTTTCCGACGAGGGTTTCTGCAAGCTCGCGCTGGAGATTATAATCCATTTTCCCCGAGCGGGGCAGAGCGAAGCGAGAGGTGACAGCGCGTAGCGCGGTCTCTGTGAAGGCCTCTAGCTTGTATCCTCAAGCTGGCGTTGCCGCGTTGATACCGGACGGCATTTGAAAAATGAAGCCGGCCGTTGTTGGCTTCAGACGCTGCGTTCGCGTGCGTGTCTATTCAAATTCGGTGACCAAAGCGGACACACTTTATCGCGCGGAAAGATACGGCGGCATGACGAGATCAGGTGCGTGTTAGCTCTTTAGCCGTGCTTTTTTAATGTGAAAAAAAAACACATACACACACGCACAAAAAAGAGTGTTGCTTTTTATTGGTATCCAGAGGCTGTTTGTTTTACTTGACACATCGGGCTAAAGTACCAAACGTTTCTCCTTCAACAACAAAAAAAATTTTTTTGTTTTTTTTTGCAGGGAGTTGGATTTGATCGGCTCGGACTAATAGATGGGCTGACCTTGTATATGATACCGGCCGATGCCTCTAGAACCAATAGCACCCACAAGACAAGGCCCATACATGACGTCATCGTAAGTGGATCTCCGACCCGCCTCTAGCGGCAAGCACACCGAAGCTCGACGAAAGACGCGACGTAAAGCGGCAGACGCAGCCATCTTGGCGTCGCCACGTGTTACCGTCGTGAGACGCTGCTCAATGTGCTGGCGGCTATCTGTGAATCCACTATTAATGACGGTTTAAGGGGTGGGGAGGTGGACGCAGGCCTGGTGTTAGTAGAACTCCCCGCTGCATGTCAGTGCCCTGCAGAGCCCATCGTTACTTTCGTCTCCCAGGAAGCCACAGTTCATACGCGCTTTCCACAAGGACGGTTCCTAATCTCCTAAGAGGATTCGGACGTTCTTAAACCCAACTCGCGCCCCTGAGAGGGAATGTTCAGCTTACCTGGGGTCAGCAGACTTTGCCCCAGCAATTATCGGAGTCTCCCGGCACAGAAGCAATGGCCGGGCAGGCAGAATGATAATACACAGAACAGATCCCGGGAGTCTTGAGGCCACGAAAAGTCATCGCACGCTTTGACAAGAGAAGGGACCCCGGGGGCTGGGAGTGAATGCCGGTGACCTTCACGTTGAGGGTGGACGCGGTGAGACCCTCCAGCGATACCTTTTTTCCGGCCTCTTTTCACAGATTTTGGCGGTCGTAAATTGGGCTGTTTATTTACTAATACTGCAACTATCGGAATTTATGTCGGAGTGAACAAAAATGGTTTAGAAATACAGCCTATAAACATCACGAACAAAATTAATTACAAGGTTTTTGACGGAATCGGCTAAACGTCACTGGAAATATCAGATGGAACGCGCTTAGAGATTGCAGTGCCCTTCCAAATGTGACTAGCTTACTTGACTGCATTAACAACCGAAGCAAAATTAGTCAGTGCGCAGGCGAGCTGGTTGAAGTTTACCATGATGTATTTAAACCCAGACTGTGGCAGAATAAAAACAAAAACAACTTCAACAGTTATATGAAAAAATACAGGGACAGAGAACGTTTTTATAAATATGTTTGTTGTCTGATGCTGTTTCTATTTCTACCACTGTCAATTTTTTCCCTTTTGTACCCCAGTCTTCGCTTAGATGCATCACTGCGAAGCAAAATGTTTCAGACTAAGCTGGCGTAGATCAACAATATTTCATTAAACCAAATAAATTAAAAAAGCAAATCAAGAAATGATTGATAATGCATTTAAAGGGAAAGGTGCAAGGGAGCTGGACCTCACCTAGCTGTGTTTGGAGATTTGTGTTTGTCCTTCGTCCCCCTTGTTCCCCTTCTCCAGAGATTATTTTCGTCCAATCAAAAGAAAGACTGCGTTTTCTTCATCCATCATTTGATGTTTCGTTTATCAGAGTCCTTCTGTTTTGCCTTCCATCGTGAGAAGACGGAGGCATACGATACCCGTCAAGAGAAGTAAATTTAGAGGAGAGTTCGACCACCGTGCGGTCGCGGACATTTCGCCGCCGATTCCGCCAGAAAACGTTCGGGCCGCCCTCCCCGTCATCATCTTCGGGACCGGTATCACGCCGGCGTGGCCGCGGCGGGCCACAAGCAGCTGTCTTCCAGAGGAGAAAGGGACAAGAAAGAAAGAAAGGGCCTCGAGCGCCCTACCCCAAAGGTGTGTCGGAGGCGCTGGTGGGGAAGGGAGAGTCTGCAGAAGCCGTGGAAAGGGTGAAAACGCGCTGTGCAGAGAAAGCTCTTTCTTTCGAACGTCGCGCGGAAAGGACCCACGTCTTCGCCGAGACCTCCGAGCCATGTGGACCATGCCCAGGACAACATCAGTCCCCGTGGTCCTTCTGCTATGGTCTGTGGTGCTGGTATGCGAGTGCAGAGCGGAACTCGAGATACGGAAGCCCGAGAACGTGTCCGAGATGGAGTTCGCCCGGAGGATGTGGAAGGAACAAGAGGACAGTCTCAAGGAGAGCCTGGAGTCCTTCTTCAGGACGCTCTTTCCGACCCTCGTGCGCTTGGGCTCCGAGGCGGAGATTTCGGCAGACTGTCAGGCGGCCTACTTCAAGATGTTCGTTGCGGTCCGGCAGCTCAAGAGCTGGGCGTTGCGGAGTGAGTACCCATTTGAGGTTCCTGTCTTGCCGTTGTTGTCGTTGTTAGGATCATGCGACCCTGCGTACGAGGTCGTGTAGCTTTTTTTTAAAGGTTCTCCAGGATGGTCCTTAGGGTTTAGTTTTTGATTCAAAAATATTTTGGGAAAGCTGTCTTTTTTAGGTTAAAATGCGTCACAAACAGATATCAAAAATAGCTTTTATGTTGCTTTAACAGTTGTTGTAACAATAAGGACTCCAACTAAACAAATAGCACCCAGCGTTCTGTTTTCGAACCTGCCCACTGAGGGTCTCACGCTAATTCATTCTTATGCAACAAGATTCTTGGTCGCGTGGTGGTGAATTACACAAAGCTGTTTAGTGAGGGCCTGAAAGCACGTGCTTGGATCTGTGGGAACGCTAGGTCCCGCTTGTGTTACAGTTTTGTGGCGCAAGTGCGGGTAACTGTAAAGAAGCACCATGGTTTTAAATGAGTCTGATGATCATGTATGGCGCTACGATCGGTAGCTCAAAACCGAGAGCAAAGAACGTGATCTTGTTTTATTTCTCTCCGACTGGAGCGAAAACTGCGAGCGAGCACGACTCTTTCGACTCCTTGTGATCCGCTCGCATATATATTAATCCCTAGATAAGGGCACGTGCTCGCGTCACTAGTATTGAAAACGTTGTACGCCAAGTTCTTACGTAGCCTAGTATAATGTGTGATTTACCTACACAAACGCGGAAGCGAAAGAACGATATTAATACAGTTCTGTTTTGATGCTCACGGAGCATTTTGAATCAAGGTGGTGATGCAGGCGAGTTGATTCTTTCGTGCAAACAGCATTTGTACTGACTGTACATTGCCTCACCCTACGACAAACTAAAAGCCAAAGCAACGGGCTGCCAGGTCCAATCACGAGCCAGTTAGGAACCACGTGTTATTGCGGCGTATGCATCTCTGAGACTCGCGGACTGATATGTCTGTCGGGCAATACACCACTTGGTTTCTAGCTGGCTCATGGTTGGACCTGAGAGCCTGTAGCTGTTGCCTTTAGTTCACCATAGGATGAGACGAGATATAGTCCTTTTTCGGTCATTGTATATCGCGCTGTTCCAACAATTTCTGAGCGACTCTGATGAGAAACGTAGCGCTGATGTTGAGACTAAATAAACGTGAGATAATCTTATCGTCAGCCTAATTAAGACATTGCGGAGTAACAGCAATTAAACTATAATGTGCGTTGCTCTATAAAATGTAGCTAACCAAGTTACAGTAACTGTAACCTCGCTGTAACCTAGTAATTTAGTGATTGGAACTGTATCTAATCACAGAAACTTATTGAATGCATATGGGTCAGTTGTAATTCACAGTTTTCCTACTACGGTGAGCCCCTTTCCTTGCCCACTAACCTTCTGAACTCCTCCAACTCAAAGCTTTGGGGACACACTTTGAGCTTTTATGCAAGCAGTGTTACGACCGGCGTGTGACGGTGCGGGTTATGGGAAAATGAAATAACTGGAAAACACCATATTGTCGCTTTGTTGTGCTTGCTGGTCGGTTGTCGCACATTACCAAAAAACCTGAAGGGTTACACTCCGACCCTTTTACGGACATCGAGACGATACATCTGTTTCAGAGAAGCAGGAGGAAGACACACGGTGATGAGATCCCGTCATAAACCTGGAGCTTTAAGGCGCCTTCACTCTGGCAAGATGCAGCTGTCGCGCGATAACTTTGTCGCAAAAGCGGCAGTCGCAAGTCGCGAAAACGACCGGTTTGGAGCAGTCACTGCCAGACCGAATTTAGTGATCGTTCGCCGAGTCGTGTGGCGGCTGAACCAATCAGCGGCACCTCGGCAGTGACGTGAAGTGCGCCTCGCGTTCGTTTACATCTAGCACGCCGAACTCCTATGGGAGAAGCGACCAACATGTCCGTCCAACGTCTCGGTTCGCGGTAGAGGCAGTTGACATGGAGCCACGGAAATCTCTGTGGCGGCTCTGGTCAGCGCTATTCAAGCCGGGGTCACACTGCTAATACATCACACAAAAGACAGTCTAGAAACACGAGTCACCGCAATATCCGTGGTTTGACTGCCGCGTGGACAAGTTTCTCCTGGAACTCATTGCCACGCGGCACTCGAAGCCCGGATACCGCGGTGACTCGCGATTGTATCTGTTTGCAGACTGTCATTTGTATGATGTGTAAGCAGTGTGACCTCGGGATTAAGCACCCCGATTTGAACGGGCGTCCGAAAAAGGCCTGGCAACAAATCCGTGCCACTTTTGTCTTGACAGGTACGCACTGCGACGCGATAGTTCGAGCGAGTGGGCGCCGATGTAGCGATCGTGCTTCTTTGTACAGTTCAGAAAAACCCAAACCAACAAAACAATTTTATTTTATTTCTTTTTTATGGGGACGACGTTGCGTGTGTGTGGCTGTGTAACAACGAAAAACGAAAATGGGAAAGCAGCGAAACGCGAACCCGAGCTTTGGCGGGGAGAACGGACTGGACGGTGGTTCCCATAGCTTCCGAGAAGCGACTCGCCGGTGCGCCATGGATGCAGAGGCACGGAGGTCTCTGCGGCGGCTCTGATCTGCTCTCATCGGAGCACCCCAGCCAATCCGTGGCTTACGACTCGACAGGTCTGCAGAAGCTCTAGTGAGTGCGCCACGTTAGTGTACGAATTGTGCTTTCATTGTACGGTTTCGAAGGTCTTAGGCCGATACCACAAGTCGTTTTTTTGTAGCGAGAACACGTAAAATTATGAGTGATTCCCCTCTGTGAAGGTGGGTGACTAGCGGAGCTGCTTTGCACACGACACAGACCCGCCCCGAGGAGCTGGAGGAAACTAGACACGCGCGACGGGACCGTCACTCGGCGAAAAGTAGACACCCGCGACAGGACCGCCACCCCGGAAGAGCGGAAGGAAAGGAAACTAGGCGCGCAAGCGCTGGAACTATGACAAAGAGCTAGCCCTTACAAAAATTATCAATGAGTTTCAATTGAGTTTCTATTCAATTGAACAACTTTCAATTAAAACTCGTTTAATTTTTTTTTTTTTGTAAGGAAAGGGCGGTGAGAGCGTAGACTTGGCCGACGCGGGTCGCAGAGAAGGAAATCTTTGAGAAACCTTTATTATCTACCTGAGAGTCTACTGATCTTGAAAATGGTGCCTATTGATAACTAATCTACTGAAAATGCATATCCAAGTGATGAGACGTATAAACATTTCCATATAATGAGGCGATTTCGCATCGAATTCGGCACCTGACATTTTGTTGACGCACACGAAAAATCCACGGAACCCTAGCCATAAACAGCTTCGTTATTAAATAAGAATGGTAAGGCAGCGAAACGCGAATCCGAGCTGTAGCGGAAAGGAAGGAATTGATGGCGGCTCCCGAGAGCTTCCGATGAGCGACAGCGACTCGCCGATCGCCTGCAGTGTGAACGTCCGTTGTCGCTTGACAGACTGTTGCTATACTTCGTTTCAGCTTGGGTCCAGACGCAGCGGATGCTACGAGCGCGAGGGAGTGGCCCTGAACAGTGCTTGCATTGCACGAGCGCGCGTGCTTGGCAGGGACGCTGAAAGCCCGGAGCTCGCACTTGTAGCATCGCCTGCGTCTGGACCCAAGCTGAAACGAAGTATAGTTGCCAGTGTGAGCGCGCTTTCTAGGGAATTTTTATATAGGGGACCCCCACGCTTTGGGTCACGCAAGCAGCTTGAGTGAGTGAGCGTGCACAGCGCGAGGCCCCAAGCTGCTCGGGGGACCCAAATTGTTGGGGCTCCTTATTCTAAGAGTCTATATTCTATTTACGTGCGGCTTAGGTACCCACAGGTTGAGCTCAATAAATGCGGTGCTGATTCACGTCAAATTTGTTTCTTGGGTAACAATGGAAAATTGCTCGCTCTCCGTCGGCCCGACACGACCTACACGTAAAAATAATCTCCGCGAAGAGCCGTACCGCGGTGCCGCCGTCTTGTCGCACGTTTCCATGCCGCCCGCGCATTGAAGAAAGTGGTCTTCAGGTGCCAACTAATGACGATACAAGAGCCGGCCCGTCATGTCGTCGGATGTTGCGATCTTCGCGAATGGTTGTAAACGTTTTGGGGTGAAAAGAAAACAGTAAATACACGTGTTTCTGTCGTCGCAGCGTCCCAACGTGTTGCTGCAGAAATTTCTGTGGACTGAGAGCGAGCTACGGCAGAACAGGCGTCCTGCTTCCAGCACCGCTGCTGTGCAAGCGCCAGGATCGCGGCCGGCGACAGCCCGATGCTTGTATGACGTCGTCAGGCCGAAATCGAGGGGCCACATTTGAGGACGCGGTAAACAAACCAGTCGGAGACGCGCTCCAGATACGTTACTAATACTATACCTATCTGGGTGACAATCGTAACGCAGAAGAGTTAAAAATAGACGAAGCCTTTTTTTGTTGTTGTTCTTGTTGTTTACTTACCATATACGCTTTATTTATAGGCGCGTGGCATTAGCGCTGAAGTTTCGCAGATGGGGCGAAATTATTTACTTTTACGAATGAATACGTCAACAGTTACAATGCGTTCAATAAACGACCCTATAAGATGGTACAACAACTTGTTTGAAGCTCGGTTCACACAGGGGCGTTTGGTTACGGTTTCTCACGTTTCGTGAGCAGTCACTGGGACATTCGTGTTTTGTATGTCGCGTGCAAACTTCTCGTTCAACCGATCGCCATGAACTGATTCCAAGCATGGATGTCCCGGTGACTCGCGACGTAAGCGGTAGTGACGTAACCTGACGTAACGTAGGAAAATTCCCCTGTGTGAACTGCTTAGGACTCACAAAATTTTTACAAGTTCTGATACGCTGACTATGCTGGAGGCAACTTTCTGTGCCACTTGGAAAGTAGCATTTTATCGGTGCTCAAGGTGCGCGAGCTCAGTGGTACCCAGAGCTTTACTTTATGGGCGACGTGTGCGGTCGAAAGCGTCGGTGTGGTCGGCCATCCACGATTGGCCAAGCGCTCACTATGACGTCCCGAGTATGACGAATTCTACTACGTGTTTCTTTTTTTTTCTTTCTTGTTTACAGACACCATTAAAATTATCGACGGCAATAGTTGTTCTTTGTCGGGATGTCACAAATGGGAACCATAAGAACTACCGAAATATTTAGTCGTCAATGGCCAAATAACGTTTTCCCCAACTAAAAACAAATCATGTAACATTTATTTTTATAGCGTAATAATTTATTGTTTTATGTACAACAAATGTCAAACGTAACCACGGCGTTCTTTCTTATCAATTGCCGCAGTCACACTATAATCGGTGACAGGTTAAAGGGGCACTGCAAAGGGACGAAGGAAACCAAATGCTGCTTCGAAGGGCGTGCCTAGAGCCACTAAATGAGCTGCGCTTAGAGTATCGGCACTCCGTTCCCCGACATTGTTGTGGGCGCCGCCATATTGGGGCTTGTGCAGAGCAGACGCGACTTCAGATCGTCATGATTCAAAAGTGCGACTTCCTCAGCATTCGATTCGGTGTTAGGAAGCTCATGTAATATTGCTTTTCTCTGTCGCGGACTGTTTAAACTTTTGTGGAGGACGGAAAAGCGTTTCCTGTGATTTCAGATAAAGCTTCAGATAACTGGCAACCATGATTTTAAGCCACAATATGGTCAAGTGTCGTTACTCTGAAGCGTAGCTTATTTAGTGGCTCTAGGCGTGCCTATGCAGTGTCAAACACGAGCGTTCAGTGACGACATTGGTTTTGAGCGTCGGATAATGACGACATGAAATAATAGAGGTAGGACTGCCTGAATAGGTGCACGTGACCCTTTCCGATTTTTTCAAGCGCGTGATTCTCACTAAATTTTACAGCGGAGCTGTTAAGGGCTAGTTTCTCCAGGATCGTGTCCGTCCTCAAATGACCTGATGACACAAAACTCTGGACAGCTACGGCCATCTATGAGCGACGGCGGCAACCAGACAACCGGTTTGCTGGTTGTCTGGTTGCCGCCGTCGCTCATAGATGGCGGCAACCTTTCAAGCTTTTCCACTGTGGCTTGTCGACTTACGGCCGGCCATTGCTTCATTCCCACCGTAGTGCAGCTTCGCTGGTCTTCCTTCTTCACTAGAATGGAAAGGCTGAAAGTTTTTTTTTGCTTTGAACACCTGTAAATCGGTGGGGCGTTCACATCTCCACAACTGGATGCTAATTCCAACAATTAGGAAGATCGCGCATGGTTGTTGCACGCGCTTGTCGTTTCGGTTCTCTATTGGTTGAAACCATTGACGTCATCAACGATAAAAAATGTGCTCAAACTTCTGAACTTCTTTTACCTATTACGTTCAAAATATATCCCATTTATCCTTTACCATATTTTTAATGCGTTGCTCGAGTCCCACACACGAGTCTCAATTTCTCAATTTCTAAGTGAGAGCTAAAAAAAGGAAATAAACTGTTTCTCTTTACCTGCACCACCTGACGGTATAACAGGTTTAATCCAATAAAAAAAATGAAGGCCTTAATTGGCCAAACGTTTCTTTAGTTCTTAAAGACAATTAAAAAGTAAGAGAGGGAGGCAGCTGAACCTTGGCATTAGAACAAACTTGGAGAATCTTGCGGGCATTTATAATTATTTGTGTTTCGTTTTTTTTTCCCTTCGGTATTAAGTTATTAATTGTTGTCACGCTTGGTCCTGCCTCTTGTCTTTGGTGTTCTTGACGACGAAGAAGTTGTCTTGTCACTAGTCTGAGCGCATGTGATGCAATTTAATAAGATGGTCTGGAACGCTTTGCAGAGCCCCTGTAAGAACCCAATAGACGCTGCGCCGCGATCGCGAGTGTCTTCTGCTTTTGACAGCCCTTCGTCGCACGCGTAGCCTAAGCTTGGCCGAAGGCAGCGAGCGGGTGCCGGAAGCGGAGCATACTGGGCTGCACACGTCCACAACATCCCATTCGTCGGCTAAACAAAACAGCTGTTTGTTCCACACCGAGCCACCTTCGGCAATATCAGCTCTTTTGCAAAGCTGTTCACGAAAACGTTTTCTGTAATTTTCGAAGAAGTGAAGACAGCTCGAGCGCAGCTTTGATCGGCGCTCAATGTGCACACGGGTACCCATAATTATAACTTCAATGCCCCCCCCCCCCCCCCAAAAAAAAAAAAAGTATATTTTTTGGACAGTGCAGCGAAGACGATGAGCGCGAGCAAATCCGCGCTCCTTTGAGGCGTGCCCTTCTAGCGCAAGCGCTCTTCCTATATGAAAGCCCGTTTCAAACCTCGTGCCCGTAGCCTTCACTGCTCTGTAAGAGTGAATAGAGCGTGGTGGGACGAGGTTCAAAGGAACTCGTTCTACAAAGTTATTTCCGTGCAACGAAGACCTCACCAGGGGAGGGTGGACTTCACGACGGAGGACGCGTGCGATGCTGGAAAGCCAACTTGCGGCCACCTTTATCCTTCCGAAGTAGCTCGTTCTCTATTTAGTCGACCTCTGACTCTCGAGTCTCAACGCGCAATACGACGAGCAATTTAGGCTGGACCCCACGGAGCGAAAAAAAAAAACGACGAATTTCGCCTGGCGGCGTTCGCTCTGTGCGTAATGTCGGAAGAGCGGCCGTTTCGTCACGAGCAAAGCGAAAGTGCCGCCGGACGAAGTTCGTTGGTTCTTCGCTGCATATTTGCTCCATGGAGTCCAGCCTTTAGAGTGTGTTTCCAGTGTAGCGAACAGCTCTAGCCACAGTTGGCTCAGGCGCCAGACGCTCAATAGACAAAAGCGTCAAATGATGGCACCTTTCGCGTCAGCTTTTCTAAACAGGCTCGAGAATATTGCAAAAATTAGCGCACAACAGCGCGAATTTTTTTCTTTTTGTTTATGCATTTGAGCCAGGCAAGCATCGGGTAAAGCCGTGATTTTCTAGCAACTTATCGGAAAGCTTTATGCTTGAAGACGCTCCGCAACAAAAATGGCACAACGGATTTGCATACAAATCGATGCCAGCAACCCAGCCCACATGTGTTATTATTTTTTTTTACATGCACAGTTTTTCACGATACCTTGTCAAAGGTAGCGTAGTTTCCGTAGCGCGTTCAGAGCTCATTGCGTGAAGGAAATGCATGATGAAGACACGTGTTAGCTCTTGTCAGTGTTGGGAAGTACTTCAAGTACATTGTATTTAAAGTACTACTTCAAGTAGGTTTAGAAAACTCGTACTTTACTCGAAGTACATTCTCTAAAAATGTGCTTGTACTTCACTTAAGGTTTTTTTTTCTTCTGGTCCTTTCCGAGGAAAGTAGAGCTCCCGGCTTCAGAGTACATTCCCTAAACTTGGTCTTGTCAAATTTAGATTACAAAATGATGCTTTGTCAATTCCGAAGAAATACTGGGAGGATATAGACTCTCACTAGAAACGCGAGCAGACGACACATCGCTCCGTTCGTTCTGGGGGCGGCTTTCCCGTAGCTTTTCGAACTTTCGCTACCTCTCGCTCGGTCAGCGCAATGGAGGATGTTCAAGAGCATCAGGAGAGGACAATTAATCGTAATGTAACACCTGACACTTTGGTGCGGAAAAATTAAGGAATTTTCTAGTCGAAGAATAGACGACAGAGGAGAACGTCTCAAAACATTTGGACGTTCTCCTCTGTTGTCTCTTTCTTAGATGTTAATCTTTTTTTTTTTTTCATTTTTCAGCATCAGAGGTTTAGGTGTGAAATTATAATTAATTATCAAGGCCGACGTCGTAAAACGCTTTAACCCCCTTGATTACAACAAGCCAGTACAAGCGACGCTAAACTCAGAAGTCGGAATTCTGAATTCGGCGTCATTTCCGAAAACATTTACTTCATGGCCATTTGACTTTTTTTTTTTTTTCAGTATTAGCCACCTTTTCGGAAAATAAGTGACGCACCTCCTACCCCTGGGGCAATGCATACCGGTCAGAAAAATCGCTCTATAGGGGAATGAAAGGAAAGTGTACTCGCACTTTACTTTGAGAGTACACTCCATTTATAATACTTTACTCCGAGTACACTGCACCCGGTATACTTACTATACTTTACTTGAAGTACATCACCTCTCATTTACTTTGAACTTTACTGCAAGTACTTTTTAGATGTACCTTACCGAACAGTGGCTCTCGTAAGCTATACTTCGTCTCATCATGGGTCCGAGCACGGTTTGAAGCCCCGAACACTTACGACCACGAACACATACCAAACGCACAAATCAATGGGCCTTCCCTGTATACGATTGGTTCAGCGGTGATAGAACATGCACAGAAACATAACGAACACCATGACATTGCGTTTTGTTTTCTCCCTGTTCGATTGGTCCCATTGGCTTGTAGCGTTGGCCACAACGTAGCACAGAAAGCTCCGTCGCAACACTCCCTCACTACTGAACATCCCTACATTTGGTCTCACACTACAACTGACTGCAGCCGAAGCTCTACGGGCCTCCAGGTCCAATCATGAGCCAGTTTTAAAAGCCACGCGGTACGCTGCTCCCCTGTGAGCATCAAGGCCGCGCACTCACACGTCGGAGTAATATATCACGCGGTGACAAACTGACTCAATGAGTGTACCTTCGAGAAGTACAGTCATAGGTTGGAAATGCCAGAGAACAGCACGCGCAAAAAAAAAAAAACGTCGCCTTCGGTTGCTATATCAATGACGCGAAGATTTTTTTTTTTCATTTTTCATTCCGACGGCTGAATTGGGCGTCATGAAGACGTCGTACATTTTACCCAGAACAATGAGGAGGCAATAAGTGGGAGGCCAGCGACACAAACGTGACGCACGCAGAAACACGCGCGCGCGTGCACGAGCCGATATTTGCGAGGGTTGCGTCTACAGCCATCAACCCAGAAGACAAGGCCTGCGCACATCATCATCGTTAGTGGCCGCAAAGCGTCAGACGCGTCCCTCTTGGTGTTGTGAGGCGCCGCACGGCGCGTTGGCGGCGATGCTGACGCAAACTAGGCGGCGCGTGCGGGGGTCCACGAGGAATGACGAATTGGGGAGAATGGCGAAGGCCTTGTCTTCTAGCTGGAGCTCCAGGGGCGAAACGGGCTTCGCCACGGCGGCGCAGGAACGGGCTTTTCGCAGGCAGGCATGGGCGTCGTCCTCGAAACGCCCAGATGATTTGACGGGAGCCGTTCCGCCGTTCTGATGGATTGCCTATACGCTGTCCCGGGGAACACCCGCCCGTCCCTCAGTATGTACAATAAAAATATTAATAATAAAATAGGAGCACGAGCGCGCACTGACACACACTTACATTCAGACCGAAATACGCTGTCATGAAAATGCAAAGACAATAATAATAAAAAAACATTGCTGGATTTGGTTTCGGGGGTAGGGGTGGAGAGGTGGGAAGGCAGGAGATCTGCTGCTGCCGCGCTAAATTTTGACGGCACGTCACACGCGGAACAGATTGACTTCACTTTGAGTCGCTCTCTCTTGAGGTCGGCAAACTTTTTTGGAGCAGCAGCCGAGAGACAGAAGGCTGGAAGACTGTCACAATAAGTTTAACTGAGAGGAAAAAAAAAGGGGGGGGGCGTGTACGATATTTTAAGGAATGCCATTGAAGTGTCGTGAGATGGATTTAGGAAAGGAATGTCTGCTTATCTGGATCCCGTGCCTGGCCGAGAGGAAGCAATGGGCAGCCCACCTGTCGTTTACCACACTGCTCGTAGCTGAGAAGCTCGTCCAACTGCTGAACTCTGAGATATGATCGGGAGCGGTTGTAAATCGTTTTTGAACGCCCGATACTACCGCTTCGGGCGCGCGCCCCAGAGCGCTTTTCGAAGTGACGTCGCGGTCCCCGCACAGTAAACGTTAAATGGGCAACATTAGGCGTCGGATATGACGTTTTCAGTTTCCGATCCTTTCCGGTTAGGGTTTTAAATGGCAGCATTAGACGTCCCCGTCGTTTCTGCAATTCCGCTAGTTTTCGAACGCTTTCGGAAACTGTCTTTGTATTTTAATTTTCCGAAATCACCGTGCCGGACCGGCAGAAAAAAAAACATGTTGCAAAAAATAAAAATAAAAAAGACAAAAACGCTGGTTATGATGTATGTACACACCCTTCGGAGTAGTTAGCTCAATATGCCAAAATGTAAGCTCACTGCAAAAGAAAAAAAAAGAGAAATACATTTGAGTGCGCGGAAACAATATGATCTCTCCGACGTATTGCTATGTTTATTCTTCGTTTTATTTAAATCCGCGTTATTTAAAGAGGGAAAACCACGTCTCGTGAAACCGCAGTCTCGCAAGAATCTCGTCCACGAGTGGAGCTTGAGCCAATACCATGAAGGGAGGGAGAAGGGGGCGATCGAGGGGCGTGCAGTCCTTAGAGTCTTCCAGGTGGTATTGAGCGTGCGCTCACTTCTCGCAGAAACGGGGACGACGCGAGTATTTGAACAAACAGCCCGTTCGAAACGGACGAAGGCCCCCTTCTGTTTGAACAAACCCGTCTTGTGCAGGGGCGAGAGGGCACGCGCGGACGCTGTTTGCTCCGACACGAGCGACCGACTGAGTCCGCTGCTTTCTCGATCAGTTGTCCCTTCTATCTCTGGTTCACACTCTTTTTTGTTTTCTTTGTTTGTTTCTGTCCACTGATTGCGTTTGAAGAGTACGTGCCCTGATTTGGCCATCTGCGGGTCGCCGCTTGACCCGTAGATGCGCGCTTCTGGGTGATCGCCACGTAAATCCCTTTTCGCCAAATGCGGTCGTGAGGCCGCGCTGCTCCTTGCTCGTTGTTATTATCATTATTTTATTATTAACTGCTACTGTTAACAAAAGCGCCACTTTCTGAACAGGAAGGAGCTTTCTATTTTTACAGCGATATATCGCTGTTAGAGAGACTTCCCAGCTGCATCATGCACCGGCAAGATAAGACAACGCCTGCGCCTTTCTTTCTCTAAACTTCATTACAAGTGGGTCCACGCAGCGACGCCTAGATGGCGCCAGAGTCGACGCTAGTGCGTCTCGCAACGAGCGTGGCGCTAAATCGTCTCTTTTTGGCGAAAGTATGTCGAAAGGAATCGAATCATAAGTATGTGCGGAAGATACGTGCTTCTGAAATAAAACTTTCCGCGAAGAATGGACTGGAAGATCATCAAGCGGATTTGGTTTCCCGTTAAAATAAATAAATAAATAAACCAACGCGCACTCGCATACACACAGTCACGCATCCTAGACAGAAGACCGAGCGATTTGGAAGAACAAACTTATTCCGGCCGCCCGAAAGCGATTGAGATGATGGGCTATACGCGCTATTGGCAGCGACTTATGTTGATTCTTGGTTCGCACAACAGACGCAGAAATGAAGCGATGAGAACCAACTGGCCCGAGGAGTAAGCAACACGAAATACAAACGAGACAACGCCCGGAACCTCTGCCCTTTGTGACCCTTCGATACAAAAACAAAACTCAGTTCGCAGTTTACGAGTTGTTAATGTTTAGAATACGCTGAATTCTTCAGGTTTCGCTACGGCGCCGTCTAAATCTGCCTTCCCCCCCCCCCCCCAACATCAGCGGTAAACTTTGCTGCTCCTCAATGCACAATCCGAGTAAAATTCGATGAAGCGCAGATGTGTGGCGTTCCCGCTGACTTTGTCGCGCAGCGTATGCCTTGCTAGATTGACTCCTCGGCAATGACTGATGCGCCCCTAATCTCCTTCTTTGTGTGTGTCTTTGTATAGGCTTCTTGCACTTGACGTCATTTCCGATGCCCTCCAGAGAAGAGGGGAAGAAGGAGCTCCCCTCTTATCAGGACCCTCCTTTGTGCCTGCCGGATTTGCACAGGCGTCGCTATTCTCCTCCCGGAAGATTATAGAAGATTAACCTGTCACTCAAAATTCTCACTAAAGCAGCTTCCATCTCCTCCTTTTACATGGTGGGGAAAAGTATGCGATGTGACGCGATGCGTAGTTTTTGTAGAAGTATTTCGACCGATATTCGGTGAAACATCCGGTATGTGACGCTGAATCCTCAGTCCCACTTCTCATACGTCATACCGCAGACAGTCTGCAAAAACTGACCGAGGCCTTCCTTAATATGACAGTCCTCTCTTATTGACCACACAAAAAACTGTCGGCAGACATGTTCAAAGCATATATATAGGTACGCAACTAAATATGTCATCATGTCTGTAACGAACACCGCGTCTTTTGTATTACTCGAACGTACGAGCACTGTGATTGCGGCCAGTGGCATAACCAGGAATTATTAATTATTTCTTTTTTTCGTTTTTTTTTTGGAAAGAGGGGGGGGGGGGTGAGGTGGCTGAGGAGAAGATGTCCATGACTTGGGGTGCGGAGGAGAGTGGGGGAAGGGGGGGGGGGGGGGGCTGACGCCTCATTACCCTCGCCCAGGCTACGCCACTGATTGCGGTTTCAATATTTTAGTCGGAGGGTGAGGCGCGTTTTAGACTTGCCGAGGGCTGTTCTGAATAAGCACTTCTTGCTGCCGATGATGAAATGGCTGCTTTTCACTGAAATTCTGCCTCAATCGTATCCTCCCAGGATGAGGGGAAACTTTCACCGCGGAAAATATGAAGAATACAAAAAAAAAAGAAAGAAAGAAGGAAAGAGCGCAGGGGCTTTTCCACCCTCGCTGTCATCCTTCCTGACAGGTGTCGAGAGGGAGGAAATAATGGGCTTCCGCCCAGCACACAACAACGCGCAAAAACAACAACAACACTACACTGGGGCGTATTTTGAGAACGTAATAAAGTTTTTCCTTCTTGTATTTTTTTTTTTGAATGACGCATAAATAGTTTGTGAAATCACTCCTAAACGCTGGCGTTGACTGGCGAGCTGAGCATGCGCAAATGTTACTCGGAAAAAAACTGGTTCCTGCGCATTTGGTGCGTGGAGTCCACTGTTCATTAATGTTGGGTTGTCGATCATTTATCCGCGCGCTTCGTGTCGTCAAACACAAGGCTTGAGCCGAAAGTTCGCGGAGAACGCCGTTTTAACTTTGGCGACAAAAGCGCGGCGTCATCGGCGTGAGAATTCAGTCGGCGAGCTTCGTAAAGTTCGGCTCCAGCTTTGTGTGTGACGAGTCTAGGGCTCGTGGTAAACAGATATTGTAGAATTATATCGCGCTTGTCGTTTTAAGTGAAAAGCTAAAAAAATACACCATCGAAAAGGAAAAAACAATAAGGCCGACACTGTTTGGGCTTATGCCGTAAATACCGGAGGAATAACACAAAGCTTGTTCACAAAGGTTTATATCATCGTCAACTGGTTAACACACAACACAGAGTGGTATGGTAAATTAGCCGCTCGGCGGCTCTTTTTTTTTTCCGACAATAGCGAGTTTTTTTGTTTTTTTAATCTAGAGATGAAGTCGGGATTCGAGATATACCTCATTAAAGCCGGGGTGACACTGCTTATACATCATACAAAAGACGGTCTGGATACAGATTCGAACGCTAGTCACCGCGAGATTCGTGCTTTGAATGCCGCATGGCAATGAGTTCAGGGAGGAAGCTTGGCACGTGGCATTCGAACCACGGATATTGCGGTGACTCCTGTTTGCAGACTGTGCTTCGTGTGGTGTGTGAGTAGTGTGACACCGGCTTAAAATACTTGAGAATAAGCCACTCTTCTCGGAAACAAACAGAGAGCCACTGCGGACCAGAGGGATTGAACAACCAACAACAAAAATATATATTGATTAACAAAATGATTGCCGAAAATTTACTAGTTATTTTTTAATTGGTGAAACTAAAGACATGGTTCCATTAGAAGCTCGGTGAACGTCATCAAAACTCCTAAATAAAGTGAATTTTAGGGCGGCCTGAAGCATTTGAGAAGCGCGGGGATGCGCTAAAGTTACCTTTCGTGCAGCAGGCGCAAGGACGGCAATGCGAAATAGCCATCCACGTTTCCGCATCGTCGACCTTGCGCCTTTTATTTTGCTGCTAATAAGTATGTTTTTCGCAATCACTGACGTCCGCCCCTGGCAATGTAATCCCAAAAGAGAGTGTTTTTTTCTTTCCTTTTTTTTTCTTTTTTTAAGTTGTGGGAGCTTTTTAAAGTTTTTGCCAAAACGCCCGGTATGCAACGTACGGCTTCGATGGAGCTCATGCATGCATCGTTAGCGCTATTATGACTACTTAGAGCGGAGATGTACAGAAAACAAAACAGCACGAACAAGTCACTGCCGGCTATTCGCTCGATTCCTTCTAATAGGCTGCCATTAGAAATACTCTGTGCGAAGTTCAGTTGTCCGAGGCGCCAACTTGGGGGCGGTAACGTTTTGTTACCGCCCCCAAGTTGTTAATAAAAAAAAAAATAAACACACGCCGATGTTGTGTTTTTTTATTACCTGTGTCTTGCAGTCTATGAGCTTATTCTAGACGAGCTTCGGTGTTTCTGTGGTCTGTATTTGGAGGCCGGAAACAACAAAATATCGGAACAGCGTTCGTTATTATAGAGAGTTTTAGTAGATCATTCCGATGGCTCCGATAACGATACCAGATACTATATATAATATATTTGCCTGACCAACCTTTTAGGGATTGTTTGTGATATATGGCTGGTTTAAAATATGTAAGCAGTGATTTGTTTCTACAGAAATAGAAGCTAATTAAAGTTTATTGACTGCCAAGTTGGCGCATCGCAACATGACCACAAAATTTAAAACGACGTTTCGAGAAAAATAAGATGTTGAGAAACCTGTTGCCCGCAGATCAAAAGTTGGCGGTGTATTTAAAAAAGCGTGTTATTAATGTTTCAATATATATATACATTTTTTTGTTTTATTTTTAACAAAAGTGTTGTTTAGATGTATGGCAGTACTTGAACTACGTATTTTACGCACCGCTTAGATAAATGTGCATACTCTAATGCCACAATGTCTCGGCTTCAAATTAGGCTAAGTAAAGCACTTCGAACTGTTTAGCGAATTAATAGTCAGGATCGGTCTAACAACAAAGAGCAACTCGGCAAGTCTGCGAATAACACTCTGGAACTGTTTGCTAATATCAAGCGCCACAAAGACAGTTGAGTCAGAACGCTATTTCGGTATCTCCAATATACGAAAGGAAAAAAAATGTACCGTTACCTTACTCATTTCTTCGGCCGGCCGCATTAAAGAAAACACAGGTACGAATACAGTTTTGACTGAACGGTACAACAAATCAAATTAATCACGGAAACACAGTATCGATTAAGTGATCGCTAGAACTCAGGAAATATATAAAATAGGTAAAAAAATTAAGAATTTGATCTCCAGACAATATTGTTACCATGTACAAAAAGCAAGGACCTCGCGCTTGTTGCATTCGCTGTTTTACACGTTGGGATGGCACACGGTATAATTTTAAACACAGACTGCAAAAAAAAAAAAAAAAGGCGATGGTATGTTTGCGTAATGCACTGTGACTATGCCAACGAAAGTACAGCACCCTCAACGGCGCAAATGACGAACCGGACTTCCCATCGTTGCGTGAGCTGCGCACCAGATGTCGCGACCTGTCCGGACAAACTCCATTGCACGGTTTTCATTGCAATAAAACTAGACACCGAGCACATCGCAAACAAATAATCCTTCCCGGAAGATTTTTTTTAGTCTATGACCTTTAGTTAGACGAGACATCAGGCAGAAAAGCCGGCGTCGGTGGCGTAACGCGAAAATCCTGATTCGTCGATAGGGTCATGACGTCACAGCCACATGACCTCGCGCGGGAGTTTCAAACAACCCACAATGCTCACCTAAAACGTGACGTCACGCTGGAATGAAATTGATTAAATCATGACATGTAATGCAAAATAAAGGTCGCTGCATGTCGCACGACCCTTCGGTTGCGAGCCAGGCATGCTACTGACTAGGCCACGCAAGGCACGCTTGTCGCGTTCCACCTCCAAAAACAAAATTTAAACGACCCCTAAGTTTTTTATTTTCTTTTTGGTTTGCAATAGCAAAGTTTTTTGAGCTATACTTTCCTCTTTCATTTTCCCCAGCATTACTATTTCGCTTTTTTTTTTTCAGTCTGAAATTTATAGGCTTTTACGGAAACTCCAACAATAATCTAGAATCACCCTGCATTTACTCCGGGGCAAAAGGAACCTCCGAATTCTAGTATAGATAGGCGTCTCTCCTGCATTTCACAAGTATCTATAGTGCAGACAAAGTCACAGGCGCGTGGGCGGCAATGGATCGGCACTAGCAGAATGCCTTGTTTGCACGAAATCTCACGCATATAGAGGGCACTATACAAAGGCACGCACTCCCGCCCGTGCCTTTGTCAGCAACGAACCTGTGTTTTGTGCTCGGCGTACGATACCTCAGCGATACACCTCAGCGAACACGGTTTGCCGGGTTCACCCATTTCCAAAACCCCAACAATAATTTACAATCACCCTGAACTTACCTCGAGTCAAAGGTAAGGTACAACCGACAAATTGTCAGAATAGACTGGAGTCTAATATCGGGTGAAAATAAGAAACAGAAAGAAGCGATCCTCTGTTTTGTGCTATAGGCGTACAATACTTCAACGATACACCTCAGTGAACGTGCACGCTCTGCAGGGTTTACCCATTTGCGAAAGAGTCAGAAACGAATGCTATATATATATATATATATATATATATATATATATATATATTTATCTCTCTCTCTCTCTCTCTCTCTCTCTCTCTCTATATATATATATATATATATATATATATATATATATATATATATCTCTCTCTCTCTATATATATATATATATATATATGTGGACTCTGACCCCTCGTAAAGAAAGAAAGGCCGATATTTCCGGCATGGTCACAGTTCGCATTTTACCAGCTGGCGACAGGGCTCTCAATCATTTATACTTTAGAGCTCGCACGGGTGCGGGAGCGATCTCGAACTCCAAACCGCCGCCCGGTGCGTCAGATGCCTTTGAACTAAGTCGGCTGATGCGCGTGCACGAACATACGCGATAACATTTGCTCGTCTCTATCCCTTCGCCCTCGATGCCATTTTTACGCTGTGTCTATCGTTTATGGTTATGAATAGCCGAGGAAGTATATACCTCGAAATAGGTATGGTTTATGCGTGACGATGGATGGCTGTCGGTTTAGTCACGGGGAAAACGCGTACAGTTATAGGGTGTACTAAAAATAGGGGACGTGTCACGAGCACTGACGAATCACTGTCATCTGTCGTTTTGGACATAGGAGTAGCTGCAAGATGACAGTGACACCGTATTTACCATCGGCGCCTGCCTTCAGAATACGCACTCGCGCTATGAGTATCGCAGCAATCGGCGTCTAACGAAGCCCGAGTGAGGTGTCCGCTGACTCAGTATCTCAGTATACTGACTTGAGTATACTGAAATACTTGAGCTGACTCAGTATCAAGTGTGACTCTAGGAATAAGAAAAGCGGAAATTCTTGGTTCCACAATAATAGTGGTGCAGAGTTGGTTCATTAACCCATGCAGTGAGCTTATTTCGTCAAATTCGGAAGAAATGTTTGGGAGAGGACCGAAATGTTGTCTAAACATAAAGCCGTCGAAGCTGGATGTCTTTTCGTTTATGCGGACTATTGCAAGGAAGGTCAACCCCGAGGAGAAAGTAGCGTTTATAGATGTTGCTGGTGGAAAATTAGAAAACAAGAGTGATAAAAACGGGTATCCAAATGAAAAGTGAATTTTTGTGAAATCAGTGGGGTTAAAAAAGACTTAAAAACGAGGTCAGTGAAGTTGTCGCAGACAGAAAAATCCCGGGAAGTTTGCAATACTTCCCAGGTCCGTTTTTCGAATGAAAACGGACGCAACAAATAATTCGCTTTTTTCTGAATGGAGTGCAGCATAGCTAAACTAACTAAACACTACAGTGGACAAAGTAAATATTTTTTAAATAAATTGGCAGGCGACATAATACTCGCACGCATGGTGTCCACTTCAGTGGACATATATGTTTTCGATTGCCACTCATAAATGGCGCCACAATTTCACTGGTGTTGACATATTCAACATCCCAGATGGCAGCTTCCACAATTTTCAGGAAAAGCACGAGCATCTTCTTAAAAGCGTCGAAAACTGTTGCAATAACTAAGTACTTCTTCGTTAAACGTTTTCATGCCTTCTAGTAAGTCTTGAGGTGTAATCTTAATAAATATTAGTGTACAATAAGTCTTCATTGTTCAGTAAGTGATATATTTGTGGCCTGTCCACTCTGGTGGACACCATGAACAGCAGCATTACGGGGCCATGAGCTATGCACAAATTGTATTTGGTCAGCAGCGCTGTAAATAAACTGGAATGGTCCAATTTTTTGTTGTAATGAATAATGCGCCATAATTCTACATATTCCAAAAAATATACTATATTTTGTTATTTTTTTGTTTTAGAGACAAATGATTTGCTACCAAATCACCTTTGAGAGAAGCAGACATTGATGCTTTATAGGATATTTCACTATCTGGCTCAGAAGTCAGTGTCCTACGTGAAGACGGACTGCCGCCAGGAAGTCATGATGATCTTTTAGAGAGCGAGGATGATGACATCGATTATGCCATAGAGGATGATCAAGGCAGGTGGGATGATTGCTGGGAAGATGCCAGCCAAAGTGATGACAGTGATGAAGAGGATCGGGACACGGGACCCCAGGCTCCACCACCAAGAAAAAGACGTCGAGTTTAAAGAAAAAGCCAAAGTTATGGTCATAGGACGAAAGGGATATTGTGCCCCCGGTGCATGCTGTCCACTTTAGTCGACGTTCTGTAATTAATAAACTACATTTCTGAAAGCTAGAAAAAAAATCCTGGGTCTCAACTTAATACCAATAGTTGCAAAAACGCAAAATTTTATGATTTGCATGGACGCTTTTGAAGTATGCAACAAAGGGTTAAGGAAGATGAATTGGAAAGTGTGTCAAAGAGTTTGTTAGGTCCGACGCGGCCAGCTCTAAGTTTGAAATTTTTATTAAAGGGACATGACCCGGAAATGCCTCTTAGTGCGGTGATTGCCGAATGCAGTACATGGAAGAAATTAGTTTCGAAGTTTTTCAGAATTGTTTAAAGTATGCCCATCTAGATAAATCGTTGTCTCTCAGGAATTCAAACGAGTGAATCAGTACCTTGGAGGTCAACCACGAGAGGGAATGTTCAGATCTATCTTTGGGCATTGAGGACCTATATTATTCCTGGAGAAAAATAGACTGATGAGGAGGGTCAAGATTGCGCTAGAATCTAATGTGATTCAGTTTCAATACCAGACAGGCATTTCGCTAGAAAGTTTTCTCGTCAATCTTGATTATTATATTCAGTCTACAGTTGCAATGTTGAGCATGAAGGGAAAAAAGTGAAAGCCGTTTACAACTCCCTGTAACGCCGAATTAGAGCGCAGCTCTTGAGGAGGAGGAGGGGAGGGTACGGGGGGCCAAGTGACCTCGGGAGAAGGGGGGAAGGGGTCACATGGCCTCAGGGTGGGTCACTTGACGTCACTGATGACGTCATCAATGATGATGACGATGACGATGCGGATGCCGATGACGTCATCAGTGACATCACTGATGACGTCATCAGTGATGATGCCGATGACGCCATCAGTGACGTCACTGATGACGTCATTGGCATCCGCATCGTCATCGTCATCATCATCACGTGACCTCGGGGGGTCACGTGACCTTGGGTACCACGTGACCTGGGGGACCACGTGAGCTGGGGGTCACGTGACCTGGGGGGTGTCACGTGACCTGCGGGTCACGTGACCTCGGGCGGTTACGCCGACGGCGACGGCGACGGCGACGCCGACGCCGCTCAAGCTAGAAACGGGCGCCTAAGAGCTGCGCTCTAAAGTTTGTGCAGAAGCAAGGCGTGTGAATTAAATCCTCGGTTGCACCGGCTTTAGCGGAGGTTTTCCTGAATTCGTTGGATTCTGTTGTGTTTGACTGAATTCAAGTTTTTGAAGCGGACACATGTATTGTTAGGAGATATGTGGACGATATTTTCGTGTGCACTTTCCAGGATATGTCGAACGGTCTCGAACAATTGATAAAAAAGCAGCTCCTGAACTACGCTTCACCGTGGAGAAACCGGAGAATGGAGAAATACAATTCTTGGATCTGCGAATTCACACCGAGGAAGGTCTGTGCTGGGAGTACGGCCAATAAAACCCCAAACCAGTAGTCAAAAATGAGTGATACACGCGTGGCGAAATGTCCGTACAGCGTGCAATTCGCGTAACGAATGTCGATAAAACTATCGTGTCGACGCAACGCATGTGAATGAACAGTTGTCCACGAAACGAGTTTCGACTAAATGATAGGGACCCGACGGCGGGGGGATCCCGTATTTCCATGGAATTTCGCATTACTCGGAGGCGTGTGCTAAGAAATTTGGAGTGGAAACTGTTTTTAGTACCGATTTCAGGTTGAGTAAACTAACTACTTTTGAAACGGGAGTGCACGAGTGTAGGAAAGCTCATCGTGAAAACTCGATCCCTTGCAAGAATAGTGTAGTGTATGGTTTTGCATATGTAGGTAAACTTCGATGTGTGTTAATGATCATAGGCGTGCGCAGAATTTTTCATAAGGGGGGGGCGAGGTTTCCCCAGAGCGCCCCCCCCTTCGGTGTTTTATGCCGTCGAAAAAGAAACCATACCGCCGAAGCGGGCGCGCCTGAGTCGGGCCAACTTTGCGCCCCCCTTCCCCCCCCCCCTAGATGATTAAAGGGCGCGCCGCCCCCCCTGCCCCCCCCCCCCCGTGCGCACGCCTATGTTAATGATAGATTAACGGAACACAAGAGAAACGTAAAGGTTAACGCAACCAATGGGAAATAGCAAAGCACATAAAGGAATATAATAACGGCGCTGCTTTGTGGTCAGGGACGAAACAATACAGAGAGAAGTGAATGACAGTAAACGACTGGTGAGAGAAACCGTTCGAATAAAATCAATTGGTAACTGTATTAGTCAGGCATCGTTGCAGCTGGGGAACAATGGCGAAGCATTTTTGAGACTGTAAACAATTTTGTGTGTGTGTGTGTGTGTGTGTCTTGCCCAAGCAGTACAAAGTGGGCTCCAAAAGGGGGGCCGACGGGGGTCCCACGTGGCAGTCCACGCGGGTCCCACGTCGGTTTCGCAACTCGGGCCGAAGACTGCCCACCGGGCTTCCCTCGTGGGGCCTACAGAGGGCCTACAGAGGGCCTACTGGGCCCGCCCACATGGGTTACCCTCGCGGTTCACAAGGGGAGCCCACGTGGGGGCCCAACCTCCGCACATGGTCGAATCCGCTGTAGCGTTCACAAAAGATGGTATTTTTTTCGCGAAAAGTATCTCGATACATTTTAGTTACTTTTTCAGAAAAAGTATATAAGGTATCGTTACAGTTACTTCTAAAAAATGTGTCGAGTTACAGTTAAAAGTTACAAAAAAAGTAACGACTTACAGTATCGCGGTACAAGTTTCGCGATACTAGCCAAGACTGTTCCTCACCCCCATACACGCCAACTGCGGCAAGGCTCTGGTTCTCACAGTAGAGGATAACACAACAAATACGCGTCTTGAATAAGCAGATAAAGTAAAAATTTCAGGAAAGTCCACCATAAAGGAAGGAATTGGTTCTCTGTGTTACCTTCCTTATGGTGGATATCGTTACCAACACGATCGTTTTGTACTCATTTCAAGAAGAGACAACGCACTCCGAATGTACAATGGAGGTGGGGAATCGAGCTGACCCGATTTCCACAGCCCAGGAGGGTGGCAGAAATTTCTGACTGATACGCAGACATGACTCTCGCTCGCGTCATATCGCGAGAGTCGCAATATGGCGCCGGCCGGAAAGCTTTTTTTAGGAACGTTCTGGAGCTGGCGTTCGACAGTGGGCGCGATAAGACCGTGCTCCGGAGCGTGAGAGTTAGGTGCTTTTTAATCCTTTCCCTAAACGGACACGACCACCGCCGGAGACTGCCACTCGAGCGCGTTCCTCGTGCACCGAGTATTTCTCAGAGCGTGAGTGAGTTCTTCGCGCTCCGTGACGTCACGTCCACAAACAAGATGGCTGCGCTCACAGTTAACGTTGTCGAGACGAACGGCGCAGTGGACCGCTGCCCCTTTTCAGTTGAAGACTTCCACTTCTCTCGTCAATTGAGAGTGGTATCTTATGCCACTCTTAGTTAAGGGAGTGACTGAGAAAGACAGGCAGAGATAGATTTAATTGTATATGTAAAAGTTGACCTTACATCGGTCAGTATAAGTATCTACGTTCTATCTTACACGAGTCTGCCACTCTTTTTTTTTTTAATGAAATTGTGCCACCACCTTGCGCAATTTAAAACCAAGAAAAAAAAACTAACTCTCATTGAACAATTTGCGAATTGGGCTGGGGTTCAAAAACCATAGATTTGCGCCGTTGAATTTTTTTGTTGCTTTTTATTTTTTGTGCAGCTGAGACAATTTAATATTTCGAAACCGGCCTCAGAAGCACTGGCAACAGCGAAATCTTCAGCACGAAGGTGGCAGAAAGAAGTTTGGCGGGAAGGAGCTGTATCTTTACGTTTTCATACAAACTTCAGGGTTATTCTTAATATTTCGTTTTGCTGAAGTATTAATGCAAATAAAGCTTTCTCAATAATCAAAACAAATCAAGCTACTTTTGTTTAGTATGGCGTGGTTTGTATCCAGAAAAAGTTTTGAGGTAAACTGCAGTTTATGATATAATTAAATGTACAGTGAAATTTTTTCTTTGAAACTGCTTTGACTGATTAGGCGGATTGAAGAATCAATTTCCCGTGTTTAAAAAGACTAGTTAAAACAAATGACTTTTTTAGGGTAACAGTGATTTAAAAAGCACGGATTCATTAAAATTTTTAAGTTATAATTTCTTGTTTTTTTAATTTTGTTATTGAGATGTTCCAGCTATCTTTGACTATTTTGGTCAAAACAATTCCCGAGTTTTGTTTTGCAGTCACTTACTGCCTACTTGCAACCCTATATGTGAAGAAAGGCGATTTCCACGTCCGAAAGGAGGCTGATCAAAAAGAAAGCACAAATAAACTGCCATACTCAAGCGTCGACTGTCCAGTGATTCCAAGTTTCGTCGTACTTTTCGTTAGATTCATAATTCTCGCTTTGTGTACCGTTCGACTTTTTCTTCAGGTAGTACAGACTGCATGCCATGCTGGTCCAGAAATATCATCGACATATACGATGGAGACGAGACGTCTTAGGAGGGCATCCCTCTAATGAAATGGGCACTGCACACCCGCGAGTGTGGGATGGTATTTAAACCATTTCAACCACCAGCTCGCCTGCGCACTCACTGCATTATCATGGTATTTCAGTTTGCCCCATCGGCACTAACTTACATAGGCGTTACTGGCAGAAAAAACAAACAGCGCGCAAAGCGGCAGTGTAGAACATGTCAACAGTGCCGATACAGTGGCAGACATAATCGGGAGACCAAATTTATCGCGTTGTACGGCGCGGGTCCATCATTGTCGCTGCCCCACAAAACAACGGCGCGTTGAAAAACTATGAAACTTTGTCCCCAGGAGACACGGCACATCAGCGGCGTAGACTTTCCATTTTCCCGGCGGGGGGGGGGGCGGAGTGCTTTTCCGCGCAATTTTTTTACACCGGCAATTATCAGTAGTTTATTTTATGGGGTTCATTTTACAGCGTATGTATATCGCCATGTGTCTGTCGCTGTGTGCGTTATTTTGTTTACATGCCACTACTAGAAGCTCGTTACATGGCACGTAAACAGCGTCTCGGTAAGGATCATGGCCCGGGGGGGGGGAGGGTGCACAAGCCCCGATGCCCCCGTAGTCTACACCTATGCGTCATATGACTATTGGAGCACTTAGCGACCGTAGTCGCACCTTTCCGACTTCAATGCGTGCCAGCGTACTTGGCGTGGTTCCGCCAGTCTCGCTTTGCTGGTGTACTCAGAGCCTACCTACGGCAACGGCCGTGCGGCATTATTTACTTTTGCAGTGGAGTTGTTAAGGCCTATACTTCGTTTCAGCTTGGGTCCAGACGCAGCCGATGCTACAAGCGCGAGCTCCGCGGGCTTTCAGCGTCCCTGCCAAGCACGCGCGCTCGTGCAGTGCAAGCACTGTTCAGGGTCACATGCTCGCGCTTGTAGCATCGGCTGCGTCTGGACGCAAGCTGAAACGAAGTATAGTTTCTCCAGGATCGTGATGCCCACGCAAAGAAATGAAGACACCGGACTCTGGACACCTACCGCCATCTATGAGCGACGGCGGCAAGCCACGTATCTGGTCGTCGCCGTCGCTCATAGATGGTGGCAGCCTATCCACTCTGGCTTGCCGACTTGCGGTCGGCCATTACTTTCCATTGTGAAGCTCCGCTGGTCTTCCTTCTTCACCATAGTGGAAAGGCTGAACGTTTTTATTGTCACATATTATTTTTAGATTCATTGTGAGGCCCGTCAAAATCAGTCTTTCCTGAGAGGAAAGATCAACCGCGGTATATCTCGAGGTCTCCACTGACAGATTCGGGATATGAAAAGACCTCGTAACATGCTTCCTCGCCTGAACTGCCTTCGAGTGACGGCCACACAAAGTGGTCTCTTTTTCGTTCTTTAGATAATAGTTCAAACTTTATCGGCTCAGTTTAAAGTTGGTGTCTTGGCCGCGTGCACCAGTAGTAAATTTCCGTTCATCAACGTATTATTTTCTTCTTTTTTTTAGACTTGAGGAAAATAAAAAAAAGCCAGCACCGTGGAGCTTTTGATTTTGTAATTCGCCGAGAAGAAAATGCATCGCGGCACTTATGATGGTCGCCGTCGCTGCTCAAAGTTAGGTGTTGAGAGTGAAAAAAAAAAAAATAGTAATTCCCAAGTTGGGCAATTTTTAAAGCTGCCTCTGGCAACCATTCGGTGTCTGACGTTTTGGAATGCTAAGTCACTCAAGTCTGCGAAGGAGTCCGCTTTGGGAACAGTCACTCAAACGTTGGAGCGCATACCCTTTATATTTTTTTTTTTCACGATTACCGTACTTACGAGTTCTATATAGGTCACCCCCCCCCTTTCCCCGTATAAAGGTCTTTTTTTTTTAGGTATTACGTTTTTGTGGACGTGTATGTTGAAAGACTGACAGTTGGATATCGGCATGGCAAGGTTCTGTGACCGTTCACCGTGCTTCAATTTTTGTCTATAGCGGATGTAATAAATAAGAAACGGGCCCCAGGCCCGCACACATGCTCGTCAGAGGGCAATCAAATCTTAACTCCCACACCATTTATTCGCGGGATACGTTAAAGCGAGTTCAAAATACGTACATAACCCTTCTCTTCAAGTGAAAAAAAAAAAATACATTCCCGCCAGAAGCTTTGCCCCTAATACCCCCTAAAAGAAAAGGTCCCGCCCCCGCTCTTTCAAAATCGTCGTTACTGGATAAACGGATGGATGGATGGAACCACGCAGCGCCACCTATAGCAGGCGTCAGCATCGCCACCAGCTCATCTTGCAGCGTCTCACACCGCGGATTGCCGCAAAGCGGTAGACGCCACAACGCCAGAGGCACGTGTCTGCCGCTCTGCGGCATATACCTGCATGGTCGATGTTCAGCGTGTTTGCCTCTTGGGGCGGGTCGGGGGTCCACCGACGATGGCGTCATGCACAGGACTTGTCTTCGAGGTGGCTCCAGTAATTGGTGTTTGTATGTTTAGACAGCCGGAAGCTATTCGGCCTCAGTCATCCACACGAACTCATCTCTGTGACGTCATGGCGCGGTGGTGGCGCGTCGGTCGCACTTCCGGTCTGGGGCTGTGGGCAGAAGTCCCCATGCCAGGCGTGTATTCCTGCGTTGTTTTGAAATGAACCAGACAAAAACCTGCCTTCTCGTCAAAACGCCGCGACTGGGGCCGTACCAAAAGTGTCGAGAAAGGTTTGAAGGTCAGTTTTCACGTGCTCGGTTCGTCCGAGAATCTGGATATGTGCCGTGAAAAGGGAAAAGCAGACACCGTCGGACAACGATTGCTTGGGCGGGAAGCACTTTGGGTTGAATTCACGGATACTTGTGGTCATCAGATTTATTTGTTTTGTTCCAACATGAACGCCAGAAAACCGTCAAGTTGTGCGGACCACCTGCGGACTACGTTCAGTGCGTCTTCAAGTTCAAACGGCCGCCTGATTGTTCGAACTGTCGTCTGCTCTTTCAAACGTTTCTGCTTGTCGTCTGCTCTCTTAGACGACGCCGGTCCGTAGACCAAATGTTGGCCCGGTACTTGCGATAAGAAGTAAGTGCAGGCCTCAAAAGACTTAAATTTGAAGGTTGGTAAGCAGGCTCGATGTAAACAGTAGATACAAGGAGATGTTGATCATTGTTACCGGTGACCATCACCGACTTGTTATGCCTAATTCAGTTGGTCCGATTCTGCTTGCGATTTTCAGTATCGACGTCGACCATCTCAGCTACGGTTCACGCTTTTGCAGCCCGAGCGGCGTCACGACTGAAAATTCCGAGCGAAATCTCATCATGCGAATCAGGCTTCAGCGTACATTCTGCGGCGTCCACGCGGAATGAATCGCCACATGTCACATTATTCACGCGAAGTTTTGCGGTGTAACGAGCCTCGGTAATTTCGCTGACGCCGCTCAAGATAGTCAGACATCGCCAGGAAGACGTAGAACCAACAATTCGAACGCGAAAAAGGGCAGGGGGACTCACACTGACGCCGACAACATCGCATTTCAATGGTTTGTTTATGGGCGACGGCGAGCTTGTTGCCCACACCCCATCGCGCATGCGCGGCGCCGGTGGCGTCCGCTAGGGGCGCTCCGGGCGCTCCGGTTTGTTTGTAAACATGAGTTGGTGCACAGATGGGAAATTTAGCGGTTGAAGCACAACGGCCCTGGTCTGCGGGGTGCTCTGTTAACAATACGCAGTAGCGGTAACGTCGCACCGACACACCGCCGGTACAGTATGCGTCATACAGCCTCGAAACGGGCAGACGACGGTGGGGATTGGAGCGCCTGGGATTGAACCCTGCCGATTCCTGGTTTTCATCCGGCGCGAGCTTTCGCTCCGTGCGGCGCCGATGAGGCGATCGCGCGCTGGAGCGTCGCTCCAGCGCGCACTGGTCTTGCTCCTCTATGGCTGGGCCTGCTCAGATACCCTGTAGTGTTTCCACACCTGTATCTGATCATAGTAAGCACACGAGAACGTGTAAAATGGCAGAACTTATAGGACTAATTACGGAAAGCAGAGGTCACAATATACAAATAATTAACTTAATTAATAGCTCAGTGATCTAAACTATACCAATCATTTACAATATTAAAATATATATATTGTGAGAGCATTACTGGTAGGCAACAATATTAAATTTCAATAAAATGCTGACCACACTTTTATTAAAAGTAAAAATTAAAAAAAAAAGCAAAAAGAAAACGTCATGGAGTGTCTGTTTTTGATGTTGTCAGCGGTCTTGCGTTCTCTATTTACCTTCATATATTCAAGCGTTTCTGTACCTTGTTAACCTTACGTTGTTTTGTTTTTCTGGTTAAAGGCATACACTTCTGCTGTTATCGGAAAGATGCTAGAACACTTTGGCTTTCAGATTGTCAACAGCTCGATGACACTTTTTCTGTACCTCCTACAACGCACTCCCTGTACCTCCCTTTTTCCGTACCTCCCTCTGAACTGTAAGAGACTAGTGCCTCTGTCAGGCCTCTTAGCCTACTGTACTGGCCCCACTTTTGGACCCTGCCCGATAGAAAATAAACGAAACAAAAATCCGGAAAATATATACGAGTACGTATATGAGTCGTATACGCTCGGGTATAATTCTGGTATGTCTTTTTGGAGAAATCATTTGACGAATCTGACTTGTCCAGTTTAAAATCATCTGGTTGTGCCGTCACCGTCGGGCCATCCCGAGGTACAAGTCAAGCCCACGCAGTTGCGTTTAAGTTTAACCACGATGCAAGGTACTGGCCACCATCGGGGAGGAGGCGCGGACAGACAGTTATCAATTTTCACGTAGAGAGTGCTCCGACCGAGAGGCCCACAGTGAAACAGAAGAAAAGGCAGAAGAGGCCAGGTTCGTTAGAGAGGCGAACGGCACGGTGATGCCGCGGAGGTGATCAGACCCTGAGAAGAAACTCTCCGCGCTGGTATGTACGGAGAGTTGCAAACGACTCAAATTTCAAATGAACGGGGTTTACATTTTTTCGTTTGTTTGTTTTTGCTTGAGTCTGCAAAAATCCAAAATATTTGAACTGATCACTCGTTATGTGTCCAAACATAACAAGACGTATTTTCTTTTTAACGTCTAAACTGGTTCACGTAAAACAAAAAATTAAAACGCGAAGATTATTTTCCACTGAGAATAGGAGGCTGTGAAAGATGCGTGCGTTTTAGCCTTTGATGAAGCAAAAGTTCGAAATTTATGATCTGTAAATGCATTCCCTCGGCTTTAATTTTTATTCCAATGACGCTGGGTTCTAAAAATGAACGGGTATTTTACCTCAACCTCGCACTCACATTTGGAAGATTTTCGAAGGTTTCGGCGACGTGTATAGTTGAGGCTCGCAACACTGAGCAAACTGGGTTAGCGTTGTTCAACTGGCGCCGTGCAGTGATCTCTCCGAGATCCAGGCTTCCCGGCACTAAACGGTGGCTTTGATCTCACGCTGTCTTTTTTTTTTTTTTTCATCGTGAGAAACACGAGTTTGACAGATCATCGACTGCAGTTCAGATCAAACGAATGTATCAAAAGAAAAGCGTTCTGGCAGAAGGTGGTTGCTCCGAATGCGGGTGGGGGACTATGAGAAATCAGATAGTGAGCGTTGGAAAAGCATCGCAGTCGGAAACGGAGTTTGTCTTTGTTTTTTATTTATTTATCTATTTATTTATTCATTTATTTTCACACCTTGAGCGTATGTTGAGAACACTTTGATGTTATGGTTGCCGATTAGATGACGCGGCGTATGTCATTTCTTGCACATGTGGCATTGTCCCGTCAAAGACGAATTTCCCCTTGACTTTCTTTTGAACACTTGTAAGCGAGTGTAAGGTTGAAAGGATATCGAAGGGGATTTTACATCGAAGGCGATTTTATGCTCTCAGTTGACTGCGGATATTTTGTTTATGTAACTTTTTCCATAGCTGCCGATACATTTTTTTTACGTATGAGACTGACGTCACACCGTCCAAAACTAACAAAACGGATAAATCGATTATAATGACTCTTGAAACGAGCCAAAGTAAAAAAAAGACGAACTCTGTTATGGCGACGCTGTCAAAATGTGACGATCAGAGACACGACAGTCCCGGCAAAATTGTGTCGAATGCACAAGCACTAGCCCGCAGAAATGAAAAGTGCAGCTCTAGAAAGCGAATAATCGCACGACTGTTCGCTCGCGGTCGAGAAATCGTAGGGATCCCTCGAGGAGAGATGCAAGAGATGAACAATGAAGACCTTCTTGGCTTCTCTCTTGGTCTCAGGACTCGTTCATGTTTTTTGTACACAAAAGTTGCTTGCCAATAAAGCTAAAGAAAACCTAGCCTCCTTGATTTTTCGTACGAACCCTAAATGCCCTTGATTCTGAAGAAAACAAAAGACACTTATACTTGAGACTATGCTCCGTCGAGATACCGCAAGCCCCGGCGCCGTATTCTCGGCGCATCCCTTGTCGTCCTCGCTCTTGAAGCCACTTTCCGGCGTCCAGTGCGGCGAATGGAGCACGCGTCCGACGTGCAATGGAGAAGCAGACACACCGCTGTCAGAACGCTGAAGCGGGCCACGACTGAACGGAGTAATCTTGGGCAAACACATCACGGATCTGATTTTCCGCCGTCTCATGCCTCGCACGCAGCCGCAGGCACGTTAAAAGAAACATCCACCGCAGCTGAACAAGGAAAACACGTAACAGCGGACACGTCAGGGGCAACGAGTATCGTCGTGGACATTAGATGCGGCGAGTGGCTGGTGTCAGAAAGAAATCTTTCCTCTAGTGCGCAATTTGAGCACACTGTCCTAGGGAGACAAGGCCGCGCTGGCACGCGACGATGCCGGGAGGCGGACGCGACTCGCCGCTCTGCGGCAACTCGCTCGAGCTCCCGGCGTCTGCGCTGCGACCAACGATGACGCTCTACTCTCAGGCCTTATCTTGCAGCTTGAGCTAGGCACTGCGGACCTTCGTCCGCGCATGGACTGGCCGCCGGACGATGACAGGCTATTTGAAGCTCACGATGGGGTCGACAGAGATGAAGGAAGACCTAGTTTAGTTTTTTTTGCGATAAGGATCGTTAGACTTTCGCTGACAAGCTTGTAAGGGACATGCGATGTCTGAAAAGCATCTCATCATATTTGTGTTGTTTGAATATCTTCGTGTTTAATGATATGGATGATTACAAGAGACAAAGAGCAATAACAAACAAAGATGTCATGGGACTGACAGTCCCTGGATATGACACGAACTCGAGACGATTCGTTCTAAATACGTCGAACGTCCTGCTGCAACTTTGTGTTTGCGTATCTACACCGCCAACACAAATGTGTTCTTTTCACTTCCGCCAAGCCATCTGTGGCCGTGTTGGTAAATCTTTCCGACACATTTAAATTATCCAATATATATTTTTTACTGTTGAGAGAAGTATTGTACTTATCGGACTATAATCCGCGCCAGGTAAATAGTCCGCTGAGGTAAAGTTCCACTAAAGAAAAAAGTTTTTCCTTAAATAATACGCACCAGCACAATCAACTCGCACATAGTCCGCACCTTTGACATAGTATGTAAATAATCCTTGCAGACAGCACACGTTCAGAAATACCTGCTTTATTATGGAACTATAGGTAAATTTAGAATATGTCTTTTTTATCACAATGTTACTGTGGATGCTTTATACTACTTGTGTTTATAGATAATTTATTTTATGTTCTATTTTAGATACGTTGACGAGCTTTTTATTTTTAACTCCAATTTCGTACACTACGGGAGACGCAGGTTTCTTAGTGAATGAAATAAATAAGCCCGTAATGATGGCACAGTTAATAGTGTTAACCATATTCTGCCATACGGCCAAACGTTCCTCGGCAAAGTAATAATAGGACTTTCCAAGGGGTACAGAACCTGAGTAACAGCAGTCTTTCGTTTGTGTTCTGTTGAGTACTTTTAAAACGAAACAAAATCATTTCCCATTTGGACCTGGAAATTAGGAGGCCGAAGCTTTGTCGGGGGGATCGTGACGTGTTGCTCTTCTGCAGTAGCACCACCTTCGGCAACACACCACTTGACAATAATAATAATTGGGGTTGTGTATAATAGACAGTACGTAGTTGGTCAGCCATTTCAAAGTGCCGACGAGTCACTCGCTGTAGATCAGCACCTTAAGCCGTCTGTCAGTGAAGAACCGCCCGCCTGGGGGTCTTTAATGTGCACCACCAGTAGTGATGGCACGACCGGACGCCTCCGGTACGATGCTCATCTCAGATCGAAAACGGGCAGGGGGTGGGGATTGAACCCAGGATCCCTGGGTATACTCAGATACCCTATCTTTCATTTCACGTTATGTGCGAGCGAAGTCAAAGCTAGAAGCGCAAGCCCAACTCTCTGACCGTTCCGGCTTCGCACGTGCGCTCGTGCACTACAGGCGCTGTTACAAGCAGCATGCTCGCGCTTGTAGCGGCTCGCTCGCACATAAGGTGAAACGAACTATAGCCATGAATGCAATGACAGAATCGCGAAGAGCTGGCAAGTTGGCCACGTGGGTGGCTCGGGCTGGTTCTCGCGGCGCGCGTCGAGGATATCCGCCGATATATCTACCGCCGAGTTGTTCTGCGTTCATCCACTGGCAGAGGATCCTGGGTGCAATTCGCAACCCTGCCCGTTTCACTCTGGATGAGCATCGTACCGGCGTGCGGTCGTGTACTACTGCGCTGATCCACGGGTTGTTGAACGATGAGAAACTCCGAAGGGTGTGAATCCGCGTCCGTCACCTCTCAAGGGGGCGCGGCGAAACCGATCGCGTGTATGGTGACCATTTTCACGATGAGAACTATGAACGCGACCTACCGTCCTCAGGAGTCCCGGTGGTCCTACTTCCTACCGTTATTCAGCCGCTTTACCAGGGGCCAGCTGGCATTTTTTCCAAGACAAAAGCAGAAGCAGCCTCAGCGAACCGCATATAAAGCGAAGCAAACTGGTAAGTCAGCATTACCGTTAATAGAACATTTAATAGCGCATACCTTCAAGTTTGCCAATCAATATTAATGGCAAGGCAATTCCAGGCAACCCAGACCCCTTCAGATTTTGTCGGGCGGACGGTTGATCTGTCGGATGGTGCGTACGGTTCTAGCCCGAATCACCTGTCCACCACTGCTGCGCGAGTGACCATACTCGTACTCGCTGACATTTTCTGAGTCCCCTTGCAACTGAAACTCGTCGTTCTCGAGTTCATAGATCATGGCGGAATGTGCCGCGGACTACAGCCGAAATGAATACGCGTCATGACGGTCGTCCCGAAGCTGTGCTGTCCTCCTTCACTCCGAAATAATCAGGCACGAAAGCTACTTCAGTTACGCTGACAATCGCGCCATCTTTTGACCGTGTTGAGGAGCTTGACGTCACGATTGCGACGGAGTTCCCATGACGCATCGCACGCCTTGATGGCCGATTTCGGAGCGCCTGCTGGAATCGGGCGCTTGAAACGAAATATAGCCATCCGCTCAAAACGACCTTGTGATTGTCATTTACGGTGACATCATTGGTCATATTTCATCCATTTCGGAAAACTTCTCCGTATATTTTGATTGCTCGTACCCCTTGCTACGTATAATTCTCGGAACAATATGATAACGAAGCGTTCTGCCGTCGCAGTGGTGGATTCGTCGGGCAAGCTGCCCAATGGCCTGATGTCCGGCACGGCGGTGTCCCTGGGCTACTTCGACCAGTGCCTGGACATCGAGGCGGGAGACGCCTTCCGCGGACAGTTCTGCAACCTCGAGCTCTGGCTCCGGGACCTGCCCAGGCCTCCAGCGCCAAGGCCGAAGACGTCATCCTGGACGGGGACCCGGTGGGGCAATTCTATCTCCTTCTCTCATGTACTCGCGGCAGCTACTGCATGTACAGAACCGCTATAGACCTTTTGCAAAACCGCGCCTTCCGCGTCGCCGAAAGCGAATCTTCAAGGAACTGGCTGCATAAAACCGGCTGTAGCGGACGACGAAGTGACCTTTGGAGGTGACGGGAACATCCACAGAAAGTTCACAGGCGAGCGGCACTTGCAGGGGAGACGTCCACCTTCTTCCAAACACTTTACAAGGGATATACAGCCAGTACACCCGCTCCGCAAAAGTCTAAATGGCCTTGAAACAGACAAGCTTTGCGTAGCTGGAACGGCTGACACGCCGCATCCTTGGGGGTATTCTTTCTTTTAAATGTCTGGTGGATTCGTCGGGCAAGCCGTCCATCGGCCTGATGTCCGGCACGGCGGTGTCCCTGGGCCACTTCGACCAGTGCCTGGACATCGAGGCGGGAGACGCCTTCCGCGGACAGTTCTGCAACCTCGAGCTCTGGCTCCGGGACCTGCCCAGGCCCAGCGCCAGGCCGAAGACGTCAGTCCTGACGGGACTCGGTGGGGCACTCTATCTCCTCTTCCTCTCCATGCACTCGCGGCAGCTACCGCATGTACAGAACCGCGCACAGACCTTTGCAAAACCGTAGTGCCTTCCGCGTCGCCGAAAGGAATGCCGGGAACTGGCTGCATAAAACCGGCTGTAGCGGACGACGAAGTGACCTTGGAGGTGACGGGAACATCCACAGAAAGTTCACAGGCGAGCGGGCATCGCAGGGGAGACGTCCACCTTCTTTCCAAACACTTTACAAGGGATATACAGCCAGTACACCCGCTCCGCAAAAGTCTAAATGGCCTGGAAACAGACAAGCTTTGCGTTGCTGGAACGGCTGACACGCCGCATCCTTGGGGGGTATTCTTTCTTTTAAATGGGTTCGGTGGCTGCCGCCATTTATCGTCGTGGACACCCGAGTGCTAGTCGAGACAGCCATTTCTGCTGTCTTGGCGAATCCGGTATCTCCGCGTTGCAGGGGAACCTTCCTCGGCACCTCGCGAACGCATGGACAGCGGATCCGCATACGTTCTTTCGAGTGCAAGGTGCCCCCACACCGCTACGGAACGGCCACGCCGTAGTGCAATTGAGTGGATGGGAATGTATTCTCCTTAGTAAGGTATTGCTCTATCTCGCTCGCTCTCTCTCTGTCGCACGCGGTCGATAGTGCAAGGGCAAGGGGAATAATACAGGACGTTCCCACAATTCGTTGTTGCGCTGCGCCTGCAGTTTTTATGCGTGTTTTGTAAAAGGTTGATTCGCTCGAAACAACGCCAATAATCATCGAAATCTGATTGGCTTCCGAGAGATCATAAAGTACTCGGGCCTCGCTTCGACCCGCCTTTCTAAACCCTACAATGCATGCCTTTGTGTTTCTATATAAAATTATTTTTGAGTGTTTTCTACTATAAAACATGATTGTAAAAATGTTTTTAAAATGTTTATTTAATTTTTCAGCTCAAAAACGAAGAAATACTTTATGTATCACATCTGATACACCATCTATTGGTGCCTTATGGGTTCAGGAAGGGCGAAAGCAGTTGTTGTCTTTGTTCAAGCAGAGCGAAACAGCGCATTCCTCGCAGTTTTCAAATGTGAGGGATGCACATGCAGTCTTGGAAGTTGGTTTTCCCCGCAAGTGTTGCCGATGTCAGCAACCCGTGCATCTGAGCGCCGAGCGGCGGAATATAGAGGAGTCGTTTCGAGACATGGTGGCACAAAACATGTATCGGATGTGATATCGCGTGCATTCGCGTCGCCTCTACTCTGCTCATCTTAGAAAGCGGTTGCCTATTTTCAATCGTTGAACTGATTAAAGAACAAAAAGAAAGGAAATACAGTGCTTGGTGCTGTCCAGTCGGAGACTCATGAGAGCGTGAACACTCTTTTCGCAGGCTCTGTCTTTCTTCTACGACAACGGGTACTGGCTCAAGCTTCGATGCGATTGGGAATTTGCATTCCTTCTGCGTGCAGCGCAGATGACCTCCAAAGAATGGCCACACAAGGTAACACTGAGGGTGTCCCACATCTCCAAATATTGCAGCACGTTAAGGCGTCGCGGGAAATCAACAGTAGAATTGAATAGTTTGCCCCATCACGTACGGCGTAAGATATAATCAATGAATCAGCTGATCTTCGAAAATTATTTCTTTTGTAAATAAATTAGCTAACACCTTTTTTTCTCTAGTTATCAACTTATCATGAGTTAAAAAAATTACCGAAGGACACTCAAGACTGCTTACGTGTAGGAAGGCGAAAGCAGTATAGTCCCGCGATGGAAATATTTTCGGGTAACGTTTCTCACGTATTAAAGTCTCACGAGACGACGTAGTAGGACGACGTTCGAGGACGACGTGGAAGGATGGCGTCCAGGACGACGCTGAAGACGATCTTACGGGTGACCTCAAGGACGTGACGTCTTGGACGACGTCAAGAATGTTGCGCCTAGGACGACGTCGAAGATGATGTCCTCGAAAACGAGGTCAAGAACGATCGTATGGGCGACTACCTTAAGGACGGCGTCTATCACGACGTCGAGAACGACGCTATAGAACGACGTCTAGAACGACGTCTAGAAGGACCTCGAGAACCACGCCTAGAGGATATCTTGAAGGTGTAGGGAAACGAAATTTCAGCGCTCATTTTCTAGCTTGAATGTGTTGCATGTTGTACCCTAACCTCAAAAACACCAGTCTTCCGTTGAAATGGCACAAGAAAAACTAATTCTAAAGCTAAATAAACGATCTTCCAATGTGCACCTGGTTGATGCATGCGGAGCCTATTTGGGAGGTAGTCTGGGCAACGTTGTGGAATCTGCTACGTAGTCGTGGCCGTAGCAGACTTCCTCTGGCGCAGCGCCGCTCTTTTGGCATTTCAACATTTTCCTTCTTAGCTTTCCCTCCCCAACTTCACAAATCGCGAATTGAACCAAACAGTCCAAGAAGACGGAAAGGGTGGACTCTCCTCTTTCTCGGACCCTCGTTTGCGCAGCCGGATGCCGCCATTCTCCCCTCTAGAAGATTAGCTACAGTCGTGCTCAAAACTCGGACAAAAGTTGCTTTCCCCACCCCATAGTCCAGCCCCGAGCTGACAGTGCTGTGGAAGCTACGTGCTTCTCTGGGCCAGCCACACGCTCGTCACCCCACGGCAGACTTGACGTAGTCCAACCATCATCAACTACTTGTAGTTTAACTACTTTTCCGAGTAACTGGTACCTTCATCAAAACTTTATTTCCGCACCATATTTAACGTTGGTATAGGGAAAATTTCTACTCAAGTTACTAACTACTTTCGAAATCTAGTGCTAATTTTGCTCACCACAAAAGTTTGAGAGCAGAAATAAAACGCCGGCAGATGAAGTGACGTTTCCGAGCAAGGGGCCCTCTCACATTTCGTTCCCACAAGCGTCCTTAAGCTACAGCGACGAGCAGCCAAAACGGGAACAATTTGCTGCACGAACGCAGGAACAGATGCTTAACAAGCCTTGGTCGGGTATTGACCTAATCCCGGTAATGCACGCAGGCGCCACGCTTCCAGCTGCAACCGTGAAAGACGGCAGACACCCTGAGGGTTGTTGTTGTTTTCATGTTGCCTGCCTTTAGTGAGTTCTGCCTCAAGCGGTTTGGGAGTTCCACGGGTAGGCGCCACTGGAATGACTCGCAGCTGGGCACCGCTCCATGGTCGCCTCATCAGTGCAAAAGCCGATCGCCGGCTTTGCCCATTAAACGCAGACAGGAATAATCCGTTCATGGAGCAACTTCCCGCTTCAAGCTACAGCTGTACGAGCGACGATTGTTCACGTAATCCTTCGCGTCCTTCCGATACCGTAGAGGCCGGCAAAGAGTGCGAGTCACCCTTGGGAAATCCTTTGTTGGGCCCGGCGTTAGCGGCAAAGTATACACCGTTCCAAGTAGGTCGATGCAGAAAGGGAAAAACACTCTCGAACCAGAGCGCTGCGCCAACGCTCCGCTTACCCTTTCCCTCGAAAGCTCGTCTGCTTCACGGAGTGGACTGTTAGAAAGCACGTGCGCAGTGTACGGAGGCATGTTGTTTCGACAATGTTAGACGCCGCTTTGATATTATAGCGTGTTTTCGCGCGTGACATGGCCTATGCAAAAAAAGAATCGACCGGGCAGCACTGTGCTGTAATTGGTTGTACAAATAACCAAAAAAGAAAAAACGTGAAATTAACGCCAATTCAGTGCGCGAGACCCACGCTGTCAAACAGGATGAATCTGGGCGCGGCATGTTTATGCTGCACCGGTTCCCCGCTGCTCCGGACCTACGACGCCGGTGGCTGGCGAATTTAAACAGGAAAGATTCCTTGCCATCGAAGAGCAGTCGTGTGTGCTCTGACAATTTCTTGGACGGCCGGCGAATTGCGGAGAACCCCGTGCCGTTCCTTCACCTGGGCTACGACCGAAAGGTAAGCGGAGGGCGGCTTAGACACTGAAAAAGAGAACACTTGCGTGACTCCTGGTCCACTGAATTAATAACTCTATTTTTCTTCAGGTGGTAAATGGTGTAGGAAAGTTTGGAAATGAAAGGAAGAGGGAGGGGGGGGGCTTTTGTTCTGACGCCACTGTGCACAGCAAGACTGGGCACAGAGCTCAGACTTTGGCTTAGACTTTGTGGTAGACTCGTATATATATATATATATATATATATACTATATATATATATATATATATAACACAGCCTCGTGTAGTACATGCCGCTACACAGTTTGCGCACAAGTAATTCTCACGCGAGGCGATTAGGCACATCAATGTGCCAATATTGTGACAGTGGATTCCAAATCAGAAACAAAAAACGGGTCCGTCGGACTTGCTATCTGTACTCGGTATTTATATATCGATTCATATTTAAATTTGAGGTTTCTACTATTTCAATTAAAGCAGACGTGGCAGCGCAGGTCTGAGCCGCTAACCGCGCAGTTTGTTCAAATGATCTCGGCGCCCCCAAGCTGCGACAACTCGAGTTCAGCGCAAATTCACATTTCGTAATTCGTGCCATCCTGGCTTCGTTCAATCCTCGATTTCACTAGCGATCCTCAATTTCACTAGCGATCCCCAATTTCGCTAGCGATCGAAACGCCGAGTTCGGTTTGGGAGCGACGACTGCCCCAGAACCGCGCTAAAAATTATCCACAAAAAAGTGCCCGGAAAGCAGGATGCACTTTTCCCCATGCCTGACACACCAATTAGGATAGTGTTTTCCTCCATGGACGAAGACGATGAGCCGAGCGCGCCGAATACGGACGCCGTGCCGGCAGAAGCAGCTGCGATTGGTGTGACTCGGTGAACAGGGTAACAGTCCAGTAACGGCGGTCGGTCATTCGGGCGGGTTCAGATTCTCCCAAATGCCCGGATGAGGGTAGGCGGCGCTACACCCGTTAAAATGGCGCCGGCCAGGAAGCCAAACTTGGAACGGTGGCGCACTTCGTTCCATCTTTGTTCAACCAAAAATATTTTTTCTTCAGGCGTACCACTAGCACCGCAACTAAACGCGCAGCCGTCCGATGATCTCATCGGCGTGGCGCGAGATTTGAACTTTTCACGGTCAGGTGCACTCGTCAGCGTACTCTCCGAACGCGGGAATCCGGCGAAGGTCAATCATAAATAACTTCAACGCCCAAAAACAAAACATTTTTTTCGATAGCGCATGATTTTTTAGCCGAGGCAAACCTCACATGTTTCGTCATGGACACTGAAGATGCTGACACTCGCTATCCCGATCCCTGCACAGCTTGCTTGAAATTCAGCGCTGTGCCGTTCCAGCGCATCGGCGGAACGTCGCCATTTCCGGTTGGGAACGAATCTTTAGAAAAAAGGGCAAATTGACTCACCGATACAGCGAACTTTGAAAGTCAATTGCTTCTTCGAGCGAATAAAACTATTTGGCGAAAACGCAAGCCATAAAATGGACTGCATTTATTTTAGGCTCGCGGGGTTTTCACGGATCAAAACTGCTGTCTCATTTTGCTACCACAAAAATACAAAAGTAACGTCGAAAGTAACTTCAAAGCGCAACTCGCTACTTCTTTACAGAAGTTAGTAGTTTACTCAATTACAATTACGAATGCGTAATTTCTACTCTACTCCAATTACTTTTGGCGTCGATACTCAGTAACTTAACTTAACTACCTTTATTGAGTAATTTGTGCTACGCTCGTCACCCCACGGGCACTTCGAACGGCTCGGTTGTAACGCGATGACGCTATTGACGCCACCACAACGCTGACAACGCCACCAAGGGCAAAGCTCATAATCCCGCCAGCCTTGCTACGTCACGAATGCGGGGAAACTTTTTCTTTCTGTTTTTGTTTGCGCCGGATATCCCATGACGCATCGCGCCCTCCGTTCGCTTCTCTTCGAGCGCTCGCTCGAGTGCACCGTTTGGAACGAAAAATATAGCCAATCGTTCAAAATACAAACCTGCGATTATGAATTACGGTTATTACACGTCATGCTTGACCCATTTCCGAACGAAATTTGAAAATTTCAAATTTCGGTTCAGTATCCCTTTAAGGAGGCTGTGGCATATTTGCATGAGCGGCCACGTTGTCTTGCGGAAGCCACCGCAGATGTAGACGCTGCTGCCGATGTAGATATAGACACGGCCAACCCTACAGTCCATCGCACGAAACACACAACGAGCACAGATGAAGTCCAAAGCGCACCTTTTGCACACGGCGCTCCGGCGGTGACATCACGGTCCCACACTTGAGCGTGAGCGAAACAGGAGGGCGTAAGGGCGCGCGCTTGATGACGCATTCTCATGGCCATCTTCGAGCACAACGACGCCGCTTTTGTCGCGTGATGGGACAAGGAGGTCATCCTAAAGGTCTAGGACTACCTTCTAGGTACACCTCAAGGACGACGCCAAGGACACGCCTGTCCTTCACATACGATTGAGCGGCGCGTGCCGCTCAATCGTATTTTTATGGGACAGATACGCCGCTTCTTCGCTCAATAGGACAAGTAAAGCTTTCGCCTCAATGTAAGAAACCGGCAGAATACAAAAAAAAAAAAGAAAGCCCATCAAGATTCGCCCTAGAGCGAAATCTGTCCGTTGTTTATTTATCTTTAAGGCGAGAGCCTTACTTGTCCCATTGAGCAAAAAAGTGGCGTATATGGCCATTAAAATTCGATTGAGCGGCACGCGCCGCTTCAACCGTGTGCTCAACGCAACTTGAGGTCGTCCTAGAGGTCATCCTAGACCTCAAGAACGACTCACGTCCCATTACGTGAAAAGCGACGTCGTTGTGCCCGAAAGATGGCCATAAAAATACGTCATTAAGCACGTACCGCTCACGCTCACGCTAAAGTGGAGCGATATCACCACCGGAAGGTCATGTGCAAAAGGTGAGCTTCGACTTCAATCTGCGCTTGTTGTGTGCTTTGTGCGTTGGACTGTGAGGCGACCGCGTCTACATCCACGGCCAAGACATCGGCACCAGCGTCTACATCTATGGGCGGCTTCCCGCAGGCAGCGCGGCCGCCTACGCCGATACGCCAAAGAAGCCTCCACTTAGTGCCCTCTCTCTTGGCGTCGTTCTCGACGTCGTCCGTAGACGGCGTCCTTAAAGGTCGTCGTAGACAGGTCTGTCCTAGACGTCGCTCAACGTCGTCCTCTAGGACGTCATCATCGACGTCGTTCTAGACGCTGTAATTGACGTCGTCTTCGACGTCGTCCTTGAGGTCGTCTGACGATACGTCTCGGCGTCGTCCTAGACGCCGGTTTGGACGTCGTCCTCGACGTCGTCCCAAGGTCGTCCTAGAGGTCGTCCTGAGGACCTTGCACTTGGCGTCGATCTCTAGGACGTCATCCTATACGTCGTCCTAAGGGGCTGTGCAGCGGTTTTAACGCTGAAAGAATTGCCATACTGCATTTTTTATATTGTTCATGCAAGCCCACGTGACCAAAAACGCGTCACCTTTCCCCGAAAAACTGCTATTCCGCTGCGTAATCGCAAAGCAAAAACGAATTATTTGCCGATCTGCAGCGCCCGTGGCGGCTACGGGAACTAAAATGATGACGTCTCTGGAGGTACGCGGAAGTCAACAAACCCTGTCCCCCTCCGCTGCAGCACTCGCCGTCAGCCCCGTGACGAACCGTCCTTTGTGTCCATCGCTCACCGCGACCTTCGACGAGGCTAATCCTTTCTAAGTCGTCAATCGCGGAGGAAGCGGCTAGGGTTTCTAAAGAGAGTGCCCAAGGGGAAACCACGTGAACCTCCAGAGTACGTCACTCGAAAGTCGCGTGGGGAGTTGAGAGGCACTGCGACCTTCGATTTGTTTCTTTTTTTTTTAAATAAGAACTAGCGCTCGGAAGAAAATGCGGTTTTCTGTTTTTCGTTCCATAGGTGACGCAGATTAATTTCCGCGGTTAATTGGCCAAAGTCTGAAAATTGTTACATGCGCCCTTTACTTTATTACGTGTAGAAACATTACTCGAAAACATATCTCCGCGGAACTATAATGCTTTGCCTTCCTACACGTGAGCAGTCTTGAGTGTTCTCCTGTAATATTTTGATTGTTCTTATAACTGGCTTTTATCAATAGATCGTCACGAATTTAAGTCACCCCTTATCGGCGTAGAACGTTTAAATGTGATGGAAAATTTATTCAGTCTGAATTGTTGGATTCATTTCTTATACGAAAAAACACACGTCAAATGAAGAGGTAGTCTGAAAATTTATCAACGAGTAGCTTGACTCGCAATGATAAGCACGTACGGCGTTGGGACACCTATAGGGTGTATTCACTGGCGGCCATAGCTGTGTGCGCGAATGCTGAGCGCGTGCTGATGGCGAGCTTCCACAGTTCTTTTGCCGTACACTCTACACCATCGGACTGCCGGTCCTAGTAGCCTATGGATGTGAGCTCGTTCTGAGCATGCGCTCTAAATAGCACCCACAAATATGGCGTTCAGTGAATACTCCCTATATTTTACGCTAAGTCGCATGCTTTCTTTTTCTTTCTCAGCATCGAAGCGGGTCCACATCTCGGCGAACGTGACGTCCTGCCAAGTGAAGGAACCCATCCAATTTTCTCGGGAACAGCTGGTCGTTTTGTAGGTTGCGTAAAAACTTCCCCCAATCTCCCTTAAAGGTTATTTACATGATGCATCTTTTCAACGCGCCACAGTTTAGCGAAACCGAGATTTCGCGAAATCGACCTATTCACATCGATGGAGTCTGGACACGCGAAATATGTGACGTATTGACTGGCGCAAATAGTTCCGGAAATTGCCCATAGCCACGGAGGAACAAGTAAAAGCCAGCCAATCAACATCGTTCATTCGCTGCTATGGCAACAAGCGGCAGCGCGTTTTCCGCTGCCATAGCAGCGGTGTGCGCGGTGCCAGGTCTCCCGCCAGTACCCCGCAGGAAAACTGAACCAAAACTGAACTCTTTCGCTCCCTTTCGCGTTGCGTTATGTCGGTACGGAAACGCAAAGCTGCAGCAGCAGCTGTGTTAGCGCTTTTGCTTTGCGAGGACGAAAGACCTCCCACAGAAAACGCGACCTTCGGTCAAGAAGTGTATCCAGAAGCGTGAGCAGACCGGAGAGCACCATTCGCTCACACGGGACCTCCTGAAAGGCCCGAACGAGTTCAGGCGGTACCTGCGGATGACGCCCGAGGTCTTCCAGCGTCTTGCTGATGGGATTCGAGCCGATGTCCAAAAGCAAGACACCGTCATGAGGACGGCAATTTCCGCGGAAGAGCGGCTCGAGGTGACGCTGCGCTTCTTCGCAAATGGTAAGTTTTGGACTCAGTGATTTCACAGTGTTTACCTCGTTATTTAAGGAAAGAGGATAATTTAGACGATGGCGGATTGGAGCAAATGTGGACCCAAGCATTAAACTAAAATCAGTGCTGTCCGAAGAGCAGAACGAATTTACCAGATCGCAAGCAACGCTTGAACTCCTTGGACTAATTCACGAATGGTGTTTGCTATTCGACTTGATGCGCAGCACACTTTATCTGGGGTTTTAATATTAGAAAAGTACGAATAATGTCTGTTGTATTCACCGGTTTGTTGTTCAAGCTTCACTGCTTCGCACCAGCATTCTCGGCGTGAAGCTTCACCACGCATACTAGGAGAAACTGCAAACAATCAATTATCTCGCTGGGCTCGATGGTGTCTGATACTTTGATTGGGCTCAAATAGCAGTTATTAAGCTGATAAGAATGTTTTGACTATTTCGAATAAATAAGATAGCCAGTTTTTTGTCATGATTGTCTTCTACTCAACTGCTTGATATTGTTGTTCGATTTGTTTTCGTTTTTATTTTCTAGGAGATTCTCTCAGGTCTTTCCATTACCAATACCTGGCAGGACACAGCACTGTTCGGCATTGTGTACAGTACGTGCACAGCAGTGTACAACTATCTGAGACAGCGGTATGTGACATTAAACCTTTATTAACGAAATTGTTGGGTTGGCAGGTGCATGATAATATGAACATATCTGAGTACTAGTTGATTATCATACTTTTCTTTTCAGACACATAGTTCTGCCAAAAACTTCATCCGAGTGGAGAGGTGTGGCCCGAAGGTTTGAAAAACTATGGAATTGTCCGCACTGTCTGGGAGCTATTGATGGAAAGCACATCAATATGTTTGCCCCACGGAGACACCGGATCTGAATACTTTAACTACATGGGCAATTTCAGCTTGGTGCTGCTAGCTGTGGTAGACGCAGACCTGAAGGTATATCTTTGTCATCACATGCAAATATAGACCAGAGGTCTGAAACTCATTTGAGTGTGGGTGCAAGATAGCCCAGCCACGAAATGTCGAGGCCAACATAGGGCGGGGGCGGGGGGGGGAGTTAGTATTAGACGCAGCTTTTAGGCGCCCGTTTCCGGCTTGAGCGGCGTCGGCGTCGGCGTAACCGTAAGGTAACATGTGACCCCCAAGGTCACGTGACTCTGACCTCGGAGGGGCCTCATCGGGTGCCGTCCAGGTCATGACCTCCCAGGTCACGTGACCTTACCCGAGGGTCCAGTGACCCCCCCCCCGTGTCTTCCCCTCCTCCTCAAGAGCTGCGCTCTAATTCGGCGTTACAGAGAGTTGTAAACGGCTTTCATTTTTTTTAGAAAAACAAAATGAAACAGCCATGGTGTTTTACGTTGCAAAGCATTTGGGTCTTCCAGTGACACCAGAGATTTCCTAAAGCAATGATCTAATAGGACAGGTATTGCTTCTTTTTAAAAATAGCCGTTTCGCCAGTGTTGTTTCTAGCTTTGATTCTTCACACTGTCACTTTCATACTAGCGCGATTACAAGATTTAAAATACCACCGTCCCACCAACGCGCTTGAATTTTCCAATAAATAGAAATCAAGCACAAAGTCGTTACTCTGATCACTCAATTCACTCGAGAATTATGAGTCCAAATCTCGAAAGAAGATCTTTTCACACGGTAGTTCTTGGTTTCCTAGCAATTTTTATAGCAGAATTATATAAGAAAATACTTGTGTCTTCAAGGTATACAAAACAAAATGTAATGCGAAACAGCCTGAAAAGATCTACAACTACATGTACCGTGTAAAAATGGTTGTCTGTAGGTTACAGCAAGAGTGCTCTAGGTTATTCACAATGGTATCAACACTGAAATGAGTATAATTTGTACGCAGGCACTCCAGGGCACGCAGAGTGTCAGAGAACTTCTTTGGGGTGCTCGCCCAAAGATTCCGGATCCTCCTGAGACCCATCCAGGCTTTCCCCCTAAATGTCACCACCCTGGTCCTGGCCTGTTGTGGGCTCCACAACATGCTTCGGGATGAAGGTGTTGACACCGACATGAAACCGGAGAAAGCGTCGGTCGGATGCCAGGCCCTAGCAGGGCATGCGCGAGCGTGTTCGTATACTATCGGGCTCTACTGAAATGCGGACAGCGAAATGTGTGTCTTTCGATACATGTTGTGTCACCTGGTGAGCTGGTGGGAACTCATAAAAATAGTGCAGTAGATTCCTCATGCACTCTAGAGTGCAGCTTTAGCATGTTGCTATGAGGCTGCCGTCAGCGTAACCGATAGGTCACGTGAACCCCCAGGTCACGCTGCACCCTCGATGTCACGTGACCTCTAGGTCACGTGACCCCCGAGTCATGCGTGACAACCCGAGGTCACGTGACCCCCTAGGCCATGTGGCCCCAGGTCATCGCGACCTCCCCTGCCACGTGACCCCCGAGATCATGTGAGCCCCAGGTCACGTGACCAGGTACTGAGGGGAGGGTCACGTGACCCCCTCATCCCCGAGGTTACGTGACCGCCGGCCTACGTGATCTACCTCCCGAGGTCACGTGACCTCCTCCAGGTCACGTGGCCGCCCAGCTCACGTGGCCTCCCACAGTAGTCACGTGACCCCCAGGTCACGTGATCGCCCCGAAGGTCGTGAACCCCCTCGCGCATTCCCCTCCTCCTCAAGAGCTGCGCTATAATTCCGGTGTTACGAGGGTTGTAAACAGCTTTCATTCTTTAGTTCCCAGCAGCCCGTCATGTTGCACAGCATTCATCGAAAATCACACGCTTCTTCCTTCGCATTTCGTTAGATTGTGCTTGCACACTGTGCCCCTTTTTGCCCTTCGCGTCTTATTTTTTATTGTTTCTTGTATTGGTGAAAGTTCGCTGTAGCCTGGAAAAGGAAAGGTATATCTAAATTTGCAAGCTATAGTTACTCTCCAATAAGTTGTGCAAATTTCTCCTCATGACATAGGTGCGGTAATCTTTGCTCTTTATATATAGGGCGGTATACATTAGCTGATCCGAGCATTAAACGTGTTGCAAAAAACCAGCGCCTGCGCATGGAAAGTGCAAACTTTCCCTGAATGTGTACTGAGCAGGTCAACTTTAGCATGTGAAATTTCAAGGCATTGTTCTTTCCCTGTAAAAATTGAGAGCAACAAACTTGCCTAAGCGTCGTCTGCTCAGTTGCTTCTATCCGGAAATGGCGCAACAAGTTAGTAGCATCGAAAACCGATTTGTCTTTGTACGCACTCGACGTTGTCTTTGGCAAGCTTGTTGCTTTCTATTTTCACAAGACTAAAACTGTATGCCTTGAAATTTCCCATGGTAAGACTGATGTGCTCAGTGCATTCTGTAAAAGTTGAGGCTTTCTAGGTGCAGGCGCTGATCTTTCCAAGCCTGTACTACTGCGTCGGGTCTGCTTGTGCCCATCTATATTGAACTTTTGATTTAAACCATGTACGCCGAAGGCATCTTCTGAAAATTTGTTTTAACCAAGAAAGGACACTATTTTAGAGTATGACATCTACGGGGGGAGGAGGGGGGAGAGAGAGTGTGTCATTGTGCGAGTTTGGTGCGCTGTTTTGTACTCATGTCTCATTAATTTGAATATCTCCTCATATGAATAATCTGGGTAATTATGTGCATTCTTTTCTCCTTATTGCAGATAACACACATTATCAACTATATTTGAGGGGGGGGGGACAGAGTTGTACATTATAAACAAGACATGACTGTGTCATTTGCTGTACATTGAAGGCGTGCTTTGATTTATTTAATTGTATGTGAAGTCTTTCGCATTCACTCCATCACATCTATATATATTTGAATGTAGGCCTATGTGCATGCTCTGAACGAGAGTGTATGTGAGCACCTTGTGCATGTTATTCAAGGAAATATTTCAATCATAAATAACTGGAATAAAGAGGAAACTACAAAACATTATATTTGATTTATTAATCATACAAGTGAAACGAAATGTCATTTGAGAACCGAGGAAACAAAAACTAAAAGAGTATTCAAGTGTATACCTTGTTTAGAGTAAAGAATTCTTAAAGGGGCACTGAAGTGCTTTTTGAGATCCTTGTTTTACTATCATAACTCTATCTGCGAGCTCTAAGCATCTTAAAAAATCCGAGCTTACATTTATCGGTGGCCGATTTGTATAATAAAAAAGTGATCAAACATCCTGACACTTACCATTGGTGCAAAACGTCAGATGGCGCTACCGAACCTTGCTGAATATGGTCGAACGACGGACGGCGCTTGTCAGCCACTCGCAAGTGGTGGGGTCCCGCGTGGACGAGCGGCCGACGAGTCCCACTCGTCCACGAGTGAACCCACCGCTTGTGAGTGGCTTACAAGCGCCGTCCGTCGTAGTACCATATTCAGCAAGGTTCGGTAGCGCCATCTGTCGTTCTGCGCCAACGGTAAGTGTCGAGATCTTTGATCACTTTTTTATTATGTAAATCGACTGCGCCAAATGTAAATTCGTGTTTTTGGGGATGCTTAGAGCTCATAGATTGGGTTATGATCGTAAAATGAGGATCCCAATAAAGCAATTTAGTGACCCTTTAAAGAAACTAAAAAATGCCTGGTCAGAGTACATGACTGATAATTAAAACAAGTGAAACAATACCACGTTATTTAAGTGAACGCTCATCATAAACATCTCTTGAATAATATATATAGGGTGCTATCAGTACACTGAACTCTCTAAAATGTGGCGTAAAAATACTCGCCTGCATACAGTGATCTTCGTTTTTTATGAATGGTGTATTGCAGTGGCATATTTTACCTTGCAAATATTTGAATGCATAGCTCGCTTCGTTTGAAACGTGAGTCCAACAGATATATGACTTAATAATGAACATCAATGCGGACTGCCAAGCTAACTGATAGACGCAGTAAGTAGGCGATGCACGGTCGAAAGCTGACGGTACCATCTTCTGCTCACTGCACTTTGGTGGCATAGCCAGGGAGGAGGCTTATGGGGTTACAGCACCCAACCCCCTGCCATGAAGGCAGACTGTGTAATCTTCGTTCGATTAACCTGCGCTTCCTGCACCGGTGCACAGAAGTGTAAAGCGGTGCACTTCTGGTTGTAACTCAATAAGCATACTGGAAGTACAATGTCCTACACTCTCCTGCACCGGTGCAGGAGGTGCAGGTTAATTGAACAAAGCTATATATATACGCATGCACTTTGAGCCTCCCTCCACACCCAAAGTCATGAACATCCCAGCCACCTTAGCTACCTCCCGCCCACACACACACACACACACACCCCCACACACACACACACACACGCACACACACACGCACACACACACACACACACACACACACGCACACACACACACACGCACACACACACACACACACACATTTGCTTGCTATGCCAGTGCAGCACCTACCACGAGGTGGCACCACAAGCACGACATTTGGTTAATTTTATCATCTGTGTCAACTATTGACTATGTCAACTTGTTTGATAAGAAAGTCGTTACAGTTATACATGTAGAACTGTATTAGCGTCCGTTGTTTGTGCATTGACCAGTAAAACTGAAAAATAATAATAAAGTGGTTTTGGCAAGCCTGACTCTGTAGATCCTTAACTGAAAGCAACAAATATTGATGGACTGATTGAAGTCAGCATACGGGATAAAAACGGAGCATTGCCGTCAAATATTCGTGTCGTACATTTTTGTTTCTATACGAGTTCAATATTGACAGACGAGTGCCAATTTAATAATAGTGGGCACTGTTGCGGATACATGCGGTGTAACGAAATGTTACCCCTCGGTTTTTAAAGAATGCCGCGGTATATCGTGCACAACATACATGGCACCGTTCCGAGCGAACTCGAAATCCGTAAGGCATGCCGGCCGGCACCGTACGCGCACGCAGCCAAATTATTCCCCAAACCCAGATGATGCACATAAAATGCAAAGAAAGGCTAAATACATAACCTGGCTTCTTCCGGGCGCTGATATCTAGCCTTCGAATTTGCGGTGAAAGTGGTTCGGACAGGTTGTATGCTCCCGCGCTCGTTCGTAAACAATTAATGCAAACAGTTTCGGTTGTTCGATAAGTTCATGAACTATGATACTCGCGGGAGAACACAGCTATAAAAACCGTTTTAAATACTCCGAACCCCTCTACCTTTTTCTCTTTCCGTCACTAGGTTCTTTCAATGCACTCGGTAAGTATCAAGTCTTACCTTTTCATCAGACGTAGTAACGGCGGTCGCGGCGGTGCTGGCAGCGTCCATGGTTGGTTTCGCTTTCATTGGATTGGGCTCGGCTACCGTATCAGCCGCAATGCAGGCTCCACTAACAGCTCGCCCCGCCTCATACGTCACGTGAACTCGTTTGCGAACGGCCATTGGCGAAGCTTTTAAGGTGATTGACAGCACTCGGAGAAGTTTCAGCAAAAGATTGCTCCAGAAGCCAGGAGAACGCGCCACTTTTTTCGGAGGCGCGCCACTTTTTCGGTCGCGTTCAGACGGGGAATCTGTTTCCCGAAACCTAGTTTCGCGACACAAGATTCGCCAACAAGATGCATCGTGTGAATATACCGTTACTCACTCAGGTTCTTACCTCTCGTTCGATACTCATGTTCTTTGAAAATCTCCTCGAGTTCCCTGAATTGTAGTCTCCCCCCCCCCCCGGGCCTCCCCTGTCCCAGGAAATTGTTTCTTCGACAGTCTCCATAATTTTACTCGATCGGTAAAGTTTATTCCACTGAACACGTCGGCTACGTTCAGCTTCAGGGAATATTGAGTTTCGTTAAATGTCGATAAACACCGACATAAAAAAGAAAAGATTCAATCATTGAGGCTGTTCATAGGTTTGTTTATACCTGTGTCTGTACAAAGCTACACATATAGACACCCAGCCTAGTTACGACTTACAATTTAGTCACAAAGTACCGTCTCGAGACAATGCTGTCAAACTCTCTGCATTATCGTTTATTTTTTTTTCTCTCTCTCTTTCTCTCCTTTCTCCGCTTACGTAACATGAGCCTCTAGCCGTCAAAGATGTGCCCTATGCACCCCGAAAAATCTGGAGTGTCGGCTTTTCAGGAAAGCACTTGGGAGAGACAATCGCTGGAACATACGGAAAGCGCGCGGCGAATGACAAAAATAAAATTATGTTAAAACCAAAACAAAACAAAAAACATTGTGTGCTGTAGCACTGAGCATGGCGTCCCACCACGCAAACTGTTTTCTTTTGTCTTTTATCCTAGCGTTTTTAACGAGCTTTCGCATTGAGCACTCCTACCGACTTTTCAAGTGCCTTCATTTTTTGTTTGTTTGCTGTGGACAACGTCGAGACACGGATGTCAGTATGTTCTGCAGTGATTATGTGACAGTAGTTGCTAAATTTACAGGAATGTTTTTTGCTTATATTTTGAGTTCTTTTGTGGTATCCTTCTTCAATAAGAAAACTTGCGTACCACTTTCTAGGTGTGTCCTCGGAGTGCTCTTGACGTTCGTCGTTGTTGGAACGCTGGTGGACGTGTTGTTCCAGCATTCCGCCAAGCACTCGACTACCCCCTCATCCACCAAGAACGGTACGGTTCGTGCCGAATACCCATATAACTGTGCTGTAAAAGTTACTTTTAAACTGGAATGAAGTTGCGATTTCTCCAGATGAGATGAAATTAAAAATACAACTTTTCTTTTAACAAACGTATTGAGTTGCAGTTACAACCACTCACAAAAGGTCCACTGAATAACTTTTAAGCTCTTGTTTAAAAAAAAGTGGATTATCCTGACAGTAACCCAACAGATATTGGCAACGCGAGAAGACGACCCGCCTTCGACTGAGGTCGTTCGTCTGCTCACCGCGCTTATCGACAGATGGTGCCACAAGTTCGATTAAACTTTTCCAAGGTTCAATGCACCATTAAAATATACCTTTCATGAAAACTTTAAATCATCACATGCAGGCGCCGATTTTTTAAATGTTTTTAAAGCCAACCTTGGAATTTACGCCGCCCTACAGTAGTTGGATAGTGCGAATAAACACAGTGGCGTCATGTCTGAAAAACGAACCACCGAATGTGTCTTACATAAACGGTGCGTAATCCGTTTCGTAGGGCGCTTGGCGCGGCTCATCGTCAGCTTCTCCGTGGTGAGGAACACGAGGCTTCTCTTTGCCGGAGCCGAGCGTCCCCAGGGTCCCCTGGATGCCCTGAACGGCATCCGCGTCGTCTCCTGCTTCTGGATCGTGCTGGGACACATCTACTTCCTCACAGACCTCTCGTCCTACATCCGCTTTTGTGAGTAAGCGCCCCTCCCAGCGATGCTATCGGCTGTCGGAAAGCACACGGCAGAAGATGCCAAAGTTTCAGCCCGATCCGATAAATTAATCAAAAGTTATAAGGGATTTTCTGAAAATTTCAATGGGAAAATGGAGCCCATTTTTGCCCGTTTTCGGTTTCTGGTGCCATAGAGCCCCATGTATTCGAAAACTCCGTCGGCCGCCATTTTCCCATTGAACTTTTCAGAAAATCACTTATAACTTTTGATTAAGTTATCGTATCGGGCTGAAATGTTGGCATCTGGTTGTGACTCTAGCGCTACCTTTGGGCGGAGAATGAGCGTTCGGAGATGCCTAGTTTATTTTTGTGGAATTAAAAACCCTGTAAATTTTCTTTTGTGACACCCTGTATATATATATATACAATTTTTATCTTGATACTTGGTGTGAAACCGACTGATGAAGATTGTGTTGTGTGTTCATGTCATATTACCTAAAAGATTACCCCAAAAAATCTATCAAGCAAAACAGATGCAAGAGATCCAAACAGATTGAATTAGGCTGACAGATACACATGAGTAATTCTGCGTCAGTCACCTTTTTGGGAAGTATCGGGGCAAATTAGAACGTATACACCGTTTTTTTTTATTCTTGCAGATTTGTTCTAAAAAAAGCCATGAAAGCTACACTTATGCTGTTTGTGCGAGTGAGTTATACGCCCAGGGGGACATTATGTGGGTGGCTAATTTTTGCGATAAGTCGGCTAATTAATTAAAATTCACTAATTCACTTTTTAATTAGTGAAAATAGACACATGGTTCCAATTAGAAACTTGCTGAGCGTTATCGAAAACCACTAAATCAATCAATGTCAGAAAGACTTTTAGCGCGTGAGAAGCGTAGTAGTGCACTAAAGTTACCACTCGTGGGGCAGGTACAAGGCTAGCGTATTCGGTAAGGCGCCCGCGCAATTTTTCCGTCTCTTATCTAGCCCCAGCCTTGTACCTGCTCCACGAGTGGTAACTTCAGCGCACTACTGCGCTTCTCACGCGCTCAAAGTCTTTCTAAATATTACTGATTTAGGGGTGTTGGACGACTCTCAGCAAGTTTCTAATTGGAACCATATGTATATTTTCACTAATTAAAAAGTTAATTAGTGAATTTTAATTATTTAGCCGACTTATTGCAAAGATTAGCCACCCACATAATGTCCCCTGGGCGTATAAGTCACTCGCACAAACCGCATAAATGTAGCTTTCATGGCTTTTTAAAAAAAAAATCTGTAAGAATAAAAAAAAAGAAAAAGAAAACACCCGGTATATATTTAAACGTAGCGTCCCAGCGTTCAGCTAGAAACATGCATTGGCGTAAAAAAATCCTAGTTACTGTGGCTTCATCAAAGAGTACCTCGCGCGCCCATACAGACATTGAATGCGTCTTCGTTTTTTCTTTGCAGCCTCTCTAACCAAGTTGCAGGTACTCTTCAGAGATTTCCTATTCACTGTTGTGGAGAACTTTACCTTGCCCGTGGATACATTCTTCTTCGTCACGTGAGTCCCGGTTATCCCCATCAACTACGATCAACTATGACCGTTAGACGCCACTAATTCTTTATGAACGCAACGTGCCTTACAGCGGCGTCTCTGTCGCAATGATCGCGTAATACGGCTGCCTCTAGCCATGGATATTAAGTTTTGACATGTTTCCCTACTTGTAGATAATGCCTTATAAGTAACGCTTTACTCGTTTAATTTTTCAATAACTACGAAACAACATAGTTAATGTTAATATTAATATTTTTTTTCGATTACGAACAAGTAACATATCTCACTCTTTATATCCATTGAGATACAGGTAGTCACCTTCGCTTCTTAACAGAAATTGTGTTCTTACCCCATCCGGCTACTTTTAAACAATTAGAAAGTAAGCTGTCATGCGACTAAAATTCGATGGCCTTTGTTGTAAACCATTTCTAGGCGCAAGCGCCCATTGTTTTCGAACTTGGACGCTAAAAAGCCTCTGGAAACAATTAATATTTTCAGGGAACATGTACATATCTGGATACCAAGCAGTGTCCAGATGTATCTCAGATATGGCATTGTATTTCGAACTGGGGACTCTTCCAACCCAAAGAGTGAAGTGTTCATTTCAGCGGTTGCTGCATCAATATCCTGAAGAGAGCGTGGCCTTAGATGGTGCCATTGTTACGCGGAAGCTCATAACACAGACTCCTGTTAAAAGTAAGGTTGAGATGAATATATGTATTTCTCATCTCAGGAAAGCGCGGTCTTACGCTGCGTTTACACTGGCGACTCAACCGCATCCGCCGAGTGCCGGGTTGCGAACGCGGTTGCTTAAATATGCAATGCAATTTCACGCGCAGTTGATGAAAACGAGTGCATCCGCTTCGCGGTTGCCATTCCAACGCCAGTCCGAATGCAGCCTTATGGTCTTATTTAACGGTTATCGAAATAGTGATACTTGCAATCCGGCAAATGCTATAACTACTCTTGGCCATTAGAGGCATCATCATCTTCACAATAATAATAATAATAATAAATGGGCTTCAAAAAAAAATCCCTAGAAGTCGTTTGATATTTCTAGCGAACCGTCTTGCAAACACCGTTCCTCATTGGTAAGAAGCTGTTCCAGCTCACTCGACCAAAGGTCGGCAACCGGCGGGCCGAATCCGGCCCACGTGGCAATAATGTCGGGCCCCCGGCAAGACACCAAAAATCGTATCTTGCCGGGGCCCAAATACCCTCCCCTCTTGCACATCGTTTCCCTTTCCGGCCCGCGCAGTCTCCGTTTTGCGGTGACTTCGCCTCTACAGCAAAAAGTTGCCGACTCCTGCACTGTACAAACCCCTCCTCAAGCACAGCGCATGCAAATGTGCGGCACTTTCTCTTACAATAGTAGAGTTGTATCGACCGCTGTGTAAAGAGTTACGTAAAATGTTTTTTTCTGGATATCTTTAAGAAACCGATATGCGGACGATCGTTTCCATGTTGATCGATGAGGCACAGTGGGGTATTTTTCTATATCCTGAATTAGACATCCCTGGTCCCTTGCCCTTTTTCTCTGCACGAGCTTTCTTTGGAACGCGAACGGCTGCGCCAGTTCTCGTGCAAGGGGGCCAGTTGCCTACGCTCCGAGGTCACGTCTCCAGCAAATGTGGGCAGAACAAAAGGCGAAAATCGTCCTGAGCCAAACGGCGAGGCACATGCACAACAAAACCACCGACGCGTTGAAAATTGTAAAATTGCCTGTGCGCCGTTATCGGAGATTTCAGAGGCCAATTACACATATTTCAATGTGATCAGATTCATATTGTCACGAATGAAGGTGACGAGAGGACGAACAGGGAACTGAAAAATAAAGGTTTAGTCGGCGAACTTGTGCCAAACAGAATAAGTAAAGAGAAAGAGCGTCGAAGCAGCAGAAAAGCAGGCGGCGATTCGGCAGCGTAACAGAGAGCGAGAGCGAGAGTGACTCGACAAGGTCGCGGGCAGCTGCTTATCTACAGTGCGTCACTATCTCGAAAGTTCGTCAAAAAGGTTCCAGCGTCGCGCGTTCGGGGCGAGGATGAACTGGCACTTTCGAGAACAAGAAAGCAGGGCAAAAGTTACGTCTGGTGCAAGAATGAACGCGAATCTTCTACAAGTCCGTGACCGAGCGTTGGTTTCTCGGCTTTGCGGGTGGCAATATGACGGGCCGGCCCTTTTGTCGCGCATGTGTTTGGCTCTTTGTGGATGGAAAACGTAATGACGTGATAGACTTGGGTTTCCGAAATTCTAGCTTGAGGAATTAACTACCAAAAAAATCAAAACAAATGAACTATTTTTCTGGCGGTCTGGTGTCTCATTTAGGTAGCTGGGTGTTTATTATGTCCAAAACCACGAGACTGGAAAACACAAAAAATGGCACTCTGGTTTTGATGTTGAGTTTGGTAAACCCAAAGTAAGACTGGTGCGGGAGGCATAATAAAAAAAAAATGCCGAGGTTAACAATTAACTCACAGCAATAAATGATAAGAATTAGTTTTAATACGAATCCAGTGATAAATGCAATGAATGGCCAGGCAAGGATTCTGGGTCTGTGGATAGCTTTTGCACATAGTTTAAACAATGTACAAAGTGTCACAAAAAAAATTACAGTTTTTTTTTATTGCAACAATAAATTAGGTATCGCCGAACGCTCATTCTCCGCCCAAAGGTAGCGCTAGAGGTCACAAACAGATGTCAAAGTTTCAGCCCAATCCGATACCTTATTCGAAATTTATAAGTGATTTTCTGAAAAGTTCAATAGGGAAATGGCGGCCGACGGGGTTTTCGAATACATGAAACCCACCAGAAACCAGAAACGGGCAAAAATGGGCTCCATTTTCCCATTGAAATTTTCAGGAAACCACTTATAACTTTTGAATAAGGTGTCCGTTCGGGATGAAACTTTGGCATATGGTTGTGACCTAGCGCTACCTTTGGGCGGAGAGTGAGCGTTAGGCGATGCGTGGTTTATTTTTGCAATAAAAAAAGAACCCTGTAAATTTTTTTTGTGACATCCTGTACCAGTTTTATTTTGGTGATTTATGCGCGCAAGTAGTGGTGTGCATAAATAAAAAAAGATGCAAACGGATAGAGTTTGACGTTGTATAAAATATAGTGTAAGCACGCACATGGTACGCTGATGAAGAATGAAACATTTTACACTAGCGTTGAGCGTATCGAAAGTTAAGGGTGCGTCAAAAGCTAAAGCTTGTACACATATATACTGCTCAGGCCGTTATTTTTGAATGCTCATAGTACTCTATTGCCCTCAGATTTGGTGTAAGCTGTCTCCTGTTTGCTTACAACAAAAAGAAGGAAACATTCTAACTCTGGGTTGATAGAAAAACTTCACCTGTCAATCATCTCGGCGCCGACTATGAGTATTCACTGCCTGCCAACGGTCGCGTACTGAGAACGAGATTTTCCCACGTGATTTCATAATCGCAATTGTTCTTGACAAATAACAGTGTTTACTGAGGCAAGCGGTCACATGTGAAACTTAGAATATTTTGTATTGATTGTGGCACACGTGGCAAGTTGCATAGGTTTTTTTTACAATCCGCGAAATGGAATTCTCCTGGGTTACCTTGGTCTCTAATGCATGTAACACACAAAAGAGCACGAAATGAATCGCAGTGGGAAACGAAAACAATAATGGTAAACAAGCGTGTAATCACGCGAAAACTGAGGGCATTGCACATATACAGAAGGTAAGCTTTGTTTCACTATACTTTGTCTCATCCTACGATGGACTAATGGCCAAAGCCACGGGCCACCAGGTCCAATCACGTTACACGCTAAACTATGACATGCTTAACATTGAATAGGGGTGGACGAATAATGCTCCGAACCAAAAAGCGCTGCATCATTTCTATAGCTTCGACACTGCAAAGAGTTTGTATGTCGTGGCTTTCTTTGCGATGTAAAATTGATGAGTCACTCAGTGCTGTTCAATTCGAACCACTGTACACCCATACACATTAGTGATCTATAGACAGAGGCACCGACACGTGCATCGAAGCGAAATACCACGCAATTTCTAAGTGGCTTGTGATTGGATCTGGTGACCCGTAGCTTTTACCTTTAGTCCATCACGGGGAGACACGAAGTATAGGTACATTACCAGTAATGTATTTGGTTTTTTCGTGCGAGCATACTGCCCTGAACTACACTTCCAGTGAACAAGCGCACCCTCCAAAGCATCAAGCTCGCTTTTATAGCTTTTGGTGCGCTCAAAACTTTGCAAACACAATTATAATCAATTCTAGTATTTCAAATATTTTTATTATGTGCGATTTTGTCTTTTGCGTTCACGTGCCATTTTCTTAGTTATGTAACATTTTTCGAGAAGTCCGACATCTATAGTCTGTTTCATCACATGTGAGAGCCGCATAATCAAAGATGTAGACAAAAAAAAAAAGAACGCGAACACGCGAACACACATTAAAAATGCAATGTAACGGCGCATTCAAAATTAGTCGTTAGTTTTTTAGAGAGCAGCAGTTTCGTAGGGCGACATTGTTACCCGTTGACGATTACAAAAAGTGCAGTACAACTGTTAGCTCGGGATCTTTAACGTGCATTACGCAGTATATGTGGTACACGATCGCACGACCGTAGGATGCAGATGGGCGACTGAACCCAGGGTCCCTGCTAAAGCCCCTTGATAAAGGCGTTTTTTACAAGTACCGCCAACCATTGTTGCGGAAACGCGCAAGACACGCGCCACGAGCGGGTGCTCCGCCGCCATTCGCTTTCAAGGACCAGTCATTTTAGTGCTGGGCCGCCATTTGCCTCCAAGGGCCGCTCGAGAAACGGGCCTCGTGCACTGGCACATTTGACGTTACTTGAAAGACCAACGCAAACACATCGAGGGGCTTTAGTCCCTACTAGGGTGCCTCAATGTCCTTCTGGTTAGGGTAATGCCATCGTTTGTAGTACCCGGTGCCGACAGCACGCGCTCACAGGAAAAATACAAAGAAATCGCAGGAAACAAAATGTCGCCGTAGCACAGTCAGCGCCACGAGCGCGTGCAGGGACACGCTCTTTCACGCGCTTCAGAGCAAAAAATAAAAATAAGCGTTCGAAACAAAATGGCCAGATGTCATCACCCCAAGCAAAGCGCACATAAAGGCACCCTAGTCCCTACAGGTTCTGCAGCGTGAGCTCCGTGCTTTGAACGGAGCTTGCGCTTGAGCATTTCTCCACGTGCTCTGATCTGCGGTGCCACCACACACTCGGCCAACGATCCCCCACCGCACTTGGTTTAGCCTGTGAGCTAAATGAGCTACGCTTAGAGTATCGGCACTTTTCCTCCAGATATTGTTGTGGGCGCCGCCATCTTGGTGATTAGTGACAAATCAAATGCAACTGCCGATCGTCGTGATTCAAAAGTGCGGTGTCAGGAAGCTCACGTAATATTGCTTTGCTTTGTCGCGAACTGTTTAATCATTTGTGGAGGACGGAAAAGCGTTTCCTGTGATTTCAGATAAACCTTCAGATACCTGACAACCATCATTTTAAACACCAAGATGTGTATGAAGCGTAGCTTATTTAGTGCCTCTAGTTTAGTCCGACCGCATAGGCACAGAAAGAGAACGAACAGCTTAACCTCGCGCTCTTGGCGCTGCTTCAGAGGCTTCATCAGCCCGTAGCGTTGGCCGCGCTCCGAACTAAGGTAAAGCAAAGCAAATATTTAGATCTTAGGGTTTCACAAGTCAAACAAACAAAAATCACTTACCACGCCTCAATAAAAATAAAAAAAGAATAGCGGGTTTATTTTGACTAACTGGAGATCATTTGACGTGCAACCGAAATCTCAGATTGGCCTCTGTCGGTTTGCGGGCACCTCGGCCGATATTTAAACCCGACAGATATGGACTCATTGGCCAGCGCGTTGGCTCAGAGACACTGAGACGATTTAATGCTTTGTGCTTTGTTTTAATATGTATTGCCACTTAAGAGCCACCGAGGCGGTTTTTGAAACAAAATATAGTCAAACCATTCCGACAAGCATAGTTTGATTGCGAAAATGATTTTCGCAAGTGATAGAAACATTAAAATGTTTTCGCATACGTGGCGGAATCTGAAATGGCAGAATGCATTTCATGGTGCCCATTTCATTTGGATCTCGTCGGGTATGTATACCGACGCACAGTAGAACGCGCGCAAAGGTAGCTGTTGTGCACCCGCAGCCTCGCGCTTGTTGTTCTGACATCTCTGGCTCGCTCACTGCGGGCATCCAGGCATCTGACACCCTGACATCTGGCGCTTTTTCTGTTTTCACGTGGCGTTCCAAGCGGCACACGACGAAAAATGCACATCGAGCTGTTCTTGAACACGTGTCGCCATCTGTATTTTATATTAAGAAACTACAACTCGCCGTAACTGAATGGGAAAAGTTTGAGGTCTTATAACATTCTTAACGTGTAACATATCAATACGGAAGTTCTGTAAAATGTAATATCGAAGGATGCTTCATAATTTAATGTCTCGTTTTTTTGATTAGCTGACGTGATTCAGTTTTTATAGCGGCATAAAATAGTACCATTTTAAACTTTATTTTTTATTTTAAAATATACATTATCTGTACAATTTGTTGCTTACTTTTTTAATTTATTACATCCAAC